>JADLZL010003233.1:0-60341 GCA_015844335.1 Chrysopogon serrulatus | reverse complement strand
CTCTGGAAAACAGATAATTTGTGTCCCCTCAACATGAAGAACCAACAGATTTGACAGGTGAGCCATGGAAGGAGGTAAGTCTCTGAGATTGGTGTAGTTACCGAAAATGAGCTCCTCGAGGTTTGACATTTCACAGAATAATTCAGAAGGCAGGGTGATGTACTTGGAGCCTGATAGGTCAAGGTAGTGCAGGTTGCTCTTGTTACTACCATCTTGTTGTGTTATCTCAACCAAGGGAACTCCATTCATGTCGAGGACTTGAAGGTTTTCGAGATGAGCAAGTGGTGATGATGCTTCTTTGTCAGAAGTGGATGCTGGATGAGACAAGGTGTCTAGCTAAGTGCAACCTCTAAGCGAGAGCATGTAGAGATTCAGTAGATTGGAAAACGATGGAGGAAGTGAATCTATAGGTGTGTAGGACAAATCAAGAATATGGAGGTGTGGGGTGAGCAGTTTGTCAAGATGAAATGCTGATATATCTGAACAACCTCTCAAAATAAGGGTTGTCATCATTGTATCTCCTCTAGTTTCCCTCGGGTTCCAATTCTAGCTTATATGCCTACCACCATCATTCATAAATGAGACCCATCTTAGTTGGTTGCTCTTCTTCAGATGAGTATTGAGTTCATGTTGATTGAGCCGTGGGACATGCTCTACTAACTTCAAGACACCAGTATTGACATCCTGGTTGGATGACACAGTAATAGGTTCTTCACATGAAGTGCTTGCTGAGTAGACTGGCAGTAGTGAATAGTCCTGCAAGGCTTGCATCATGACCTTCCCAACTTCATATGCAGACCTGTAGTAGTTTCTCTGTTTTTTGTTGGTGGCTGGTGGTGTATTGGTGGATATTGATGTTGAGAAAATTAGGTCCTCAGCCACTCAGCAACGAACTAGCTCATCAGATGTAACAGAGGAGGTGTGACATCCAGCAACTCCTCCTCCTTGCAGGGGATGGTAGAGGATACCATAATACAGGCATTGCTGAGCTACATGGAGCCAAAACTCCTCGTCTCCTTTGTCCTGAATTTCCATATAAATGGATCTGGCTGCATCTCGTAAGGCTTCTTTGATTAACATAATCCAATCTCAAGTACCGAGATCATGGAAATACGGGGCATAGTAATACTCTGTAGTTAAATGAAACATACCCATACCGAACTGATCAAGACCTCCCACTTCTCTGCTTTTCTCATAGACATCCTTGGAAGTGGCTGAGATGAGCCACCGCCGGTTTTGGAATAGACATGGGAACATGCAGGTTTTCTATGAGCAGCAGGTACCTCTTCCCTTCCAACGCTTCTTTTATCCTTTTTAGTACTGGAGAACTATATGGTTGACGATCAAAGATAGGGTCCATCCGTATGGATTGATTTGACCAAACTGGCCCGCTAAAGTACCACCGTCCAAAAGCCTGGAGCATCAGGTTGTCAAAGCCTGGAGCATCAGGTTGTCAGACACTCTGCAGTAGCCAAAGTAGCTCTCTTCTGAAGCGAGCTGCTTGATTTCTTCCGGCAGCTGTGTCTCAAGTAGGGTTGTTGCCAATTCGGTGAGCATATCAAGCGCCAACCGATGCTGCTGGTGGACTCTAGTGCTGCTTGCTACCGCCTCGCCGGATGGGGATGGCAGCCTCACACGTATAACGTGATCGTAGGGCCCATAGATGTCTTTGGTGCACTCGAACAAGAGCCTGGTGAGAGTGGGCACAAACGAAGCTGCAGGTCCAATTCCGACGTTCCATATCACCGGGTGCTCCTTGCTCCACTCCTTAACCTTCTCTTCCAACGCTGGTAACTCATTCCAGTAAAAATAATTGCCAAGCCTCTCAGAGAATACGAAGCCACCCCTGCTTTTAATAGACCCGTCAGTGCTACCTCGATATGAGCATGTAAGTATACATACATATATAGAAAAGTGATTTCTTTTTGTTTTGGAGAAGCAGATGCGCAATGATTAAATTAATATAACTTAGTCTTTAGTACTTCAAATTATTTCTCTAACAAACAAGTTCATATTGGTATGACTACCAACAACAAAACAGAGTATTAGTAAGTTGCATCCACCATGCGAATCATATTGAACAACGTTCTTTTTTATGGTCATGTTTGGACCTTCATACCCAGCACACACTGACGCTGTTGAGCGATTAGCGAAACGATGTATGAACTAGGATAGACATCGTTTTGCTAATTAACTAATAAAACTAGTCATTAGGGTATTAGGCATCACAAGACTTATTGGAATACCTGGCATAATGACCATGACGTCTTACATATTTACCTGATGGGCTAACGAGTAGTTCCTTTAAAAATATGTAAGTATGTACATTAGATTGGATTAAGGGTCTCTTTACATACCAAGGACTAATTGCTGTGCGTACTTGATTTACTTGTTTATTCTTCGCAAATCAGTGCATTCTTTATTTTGTTTCTAGGCTGCAAGTACTTACCTCCAGTCATAAATAAATAGTACTTAATCCGTCCCAAATCAGAAGACGTTAGACATTTTTAACCTCAAGTTTGACCAGTTATTTTATTAAAAAATTTATATAAAATATCACTTATTTTGTTATGACTTACTTTATAAATAAATTTTTATTAAGAATAATTTAAATTTGACTATATTTGTATAATTTTTAAATAAAACAAATGGTCAAACTTAAAAAAATAAAAATCTAAATATCTTATAATTTTGTAATTTAGAACGGATGGACTACTTTGATATGTTTGACTTTATTTACACGCCTTATTATGAAAGAAAAACAGTGGTGTATGTGCAGGCCTTGTTTGTTCTGGAAATCTTTATGCGATGTGAAATTTTGCAGGGGCGCCTAGCGGTGTTGACTGGGTCGCCTTCCATGTGGAGCCACGCAGCAACTTATGGTTGGTTCAAAGTGGTGAACCGGTGGTGGTTTTGGGGGACGTGGGGCGGTGGCGTAGTCCATAGGCTTTCCCATGGCTGAAGCGGTATGCAAGGGCGGCAGACGGTGGCGCCATGGCTAGTAGCTCGGCTCCTCGCCGAAATTTCACTGGATTTATGATTCTAGGCTCGGCTGACTATCCTGTAGAACATGGAGGGAGCAGAGACGAAGGCGAACACATATATGAGGTCCCCGTGGCTGCAACAGTGGGGTTGCGGTGGTGTCGCCATAGCCGATGATGACCAGAGCTCACCGGCGAATGCGGTGGAGGTCCTACAGGCCACAATTCGAGTCGATAAACAGCGGTGAACTCACCAGGGTGCTTTTGGCGGTCGGTAACAAGTCGGAGGTGGCATCTTCAGCTTCGTCACCCGGGTCATAGGCGACAAGACAGAAATGGACGGCGTCAACGGCCGCAGCGGGTGAGCTCTACAATTCCCTGAGATCTAGCGTGCGCGGCGGCAGGAGCTAGAGCTAGCAAAGCGGCACAGAGAGGGGAAAAGGGACGCATCAGGGGCTTACTCCCTATTAGGCCTTGTTCGGTTGTACCAAAGCCAGTGGGTTTGGAGGGAATTGAGATGGATTTAATCCCCTATAAGTCAAAATCCTCTTCAATCCCCTCCAACCCTTTAGTGCCTTGTTTGGCTACAAACAAATAAACCATAATCCATATAATTTGAAAGGGATTGGGGATGTATTTTAGTTTAAATTCCATCTCAGTTCTTTCTAAACCATATAAATTGAGTTATATTTGTGTGCAATTAAACAAAGCCTGTTGGGGTACAACTAAACAAGCCCTAACGTGCTCCTCACGTTGATCCCCTGGAAATTGGGATTGGGCGTGGAGGATTTCCATCCTTAGCCGATTCTAGCTCGGGCATGAAGAGGATGACCGACAAGTAGAGTCGCAGTGTCAGAGACAGAGAGAGCGGGTTGGAAGTGCAGCACGGGCCTCAGTTCCTACTTGGGCTGGCATGCCGACTGGGCCTCGGCCTTTAGGGGCGCGCTGAGCCAGGTTGGGTCCCGGCGATAACCAGAAAGGGAGAAGGTTCCCCTTTTATTTCAGAATTTTCAAAGCCTTTTTTAAAACCATTTTGAATTGTTTTTAATTTGAATCAAATCCACACATTACAAAGAAATAAATGCGCCAGCATAAACTCAAAGAAAATGTGCCTTACGATAATTTTTATTAATTTAAAGAAAAGCAGATGTCCAATGATTAAATTAACATAACTTAGTCTTTAGTACTACAATTTATTTTTCTGACAAAGAAGTTCATCTTGCTATGTTTACCAACAGCAAAACGGAATATTGGTAAGTTGCTTCCACCATGCAAATTAAAACCATGTATGAACTAGGACACCGTCTTGATAATTTACCAATAAGACTGGTCAATATAGTAGTAGGCATAAGAAGACTGCACTAGACACTAGAAATCCTTTTGATCGCAACAGCCACACGACATATATGGAGTACCTGGCGTAATAACCAGCATGTCTTACGTATTAATCTAAGACCATCTCCAACAGTTTTTCATCTCAAGTTGTCATTCTTATTTTTTTAGCAAAAACATAAAAAAAAAACCTTCTCTAACAGTTTCCCATCCTAGTTTGTTATTTATCCCAAGTTGAGAAAAAAGCCTCCGCGCGTGTATATATGCGTGCTTGCCTCCGCACGCATCTGACCGTATTAAAAGAGGTGAGAGAGTATAAAAATAATTTTGTTTCTATGTTAGGGTTGTTGATATAAGTTTTCAAGAGGTGGAAAGGTATAAACATAATTTTATTTCTATCTCAGGGTTTCTGATATAAGTTTGATCTAGGTTTGGCAAGTGAATTATGCCAAACTATTAGAGATGAGCTCTTTTTTCACTTGCTTTATATTTTATAGAGTTGCTAAATCACAAGATTTGCTAAGTGAATTTTGACAAACTCTTAGAAATGCTCTAATGTGTTAACAAAAAATGTGTTAACAAAAGCAATTCCTTAATACAGTGACGTTAGCGTCCAGACATCCGAACGGACGCCTGCATCCGGATGCCCGTGCTGCACTCCGTCCCCCGCGCACACCTGCATCCCGCGACCCCCAAGGAAAACCGCCCACGCTTCTTCCACTCCCCTTGCAAGCGCTCGTCCTTCCTCCGCTCCCTGCGCAAGTAATGTGGCCCACCCCTACGTGCACAGGATCCGTCCACCCCCAACCTCGTCAGCCCCCCGCACCTCCACCCATCCACCAACTCGCCCCTATAGCCCACCAACCAGCTGCAACAACAGGGGGAAGCTATTTGCAACATTGAAAAAGGACAAACTAATGCAAACAAAACAAAGATATGAATGGCAACATAAAAAAAAATGTCTACCGCAACATTCAAAAACGTCCACTGCAACATTGGGGAAAATCTACTACAACAAACAAAAACAACTGTTGCAACATCTCACTCACTACTATTGAAACATCTGTTGCAACAACCCAAAAAAAGTAACATTGCAACGTTCTAAAATCATTTGTTGCAACATTGAAAACAACTGTTACAACATGGTGAGAGTTGAGCCCCCAAGGGGTCGCTAAGACCCTAGCCACCATCACGTCCCATAGATCTAGAGGGAGGAGGAGAAGAGGATGGGGAGGAGGAAGAGAAGGAGGAGTGGGAGAAGAAGGCCCCGAATGATCCCCCGCCACCTACCTCTTCGGAGCCACGTAATCGTCCTCTGACCGAATGCATGGAGGTAAGAGACAGAGGGTGAGCGGGAGAGACAGAGAGTAGGGAGGGAGGAGGCACGCTTTCCTCACCAGAAGCCACCGCTGTGGCTAGGTCACTGCACAGGTGGAAGAATGTTGGGAGGGAGGGCGGGGGCAGGAAGCGTGCGGCGTGTGCCGCGCGTGTGGCAGGGGCCACTAGCAGGCTCACCCGGTGGGAATGGTGAGGGGGTCATGGGCCACGCCTAGGAGGGCGGGTCATGGCCGCGATGCGGGAGGCGGAGTCGGACGCATGGTGGCGTATAGTGCGGCACCTGTCCGACTCTGATTGGGTATCGGACGTTTTAACCCAATCATTACCGTTAAAAATATGTAAGTACAATAGAGTGGTGGATTAAAATGCCTCTTTATTACGTACCAAGGACTAATTGCTGTGCGTAGTTTATTTATTTATATGTTTTCCTTTCACGAATTGGTCCCTTCTTCATATTTTGATTTCATGCTCTGGTCATAAATACTTGATACGTTTGACTTCACAAATCTTAATTAGAAAAGAAAAAATAGAAACATACATGCATATAGACCTTGTAAAATATTATGACTTAATTTCTAGTACTTCAATTTATTTCTTTTGTTGTATCATGACTCAAATCTTACTTATAATATGAATGAATAAAGGTGTGCTATTATTACTAATTAAAGGCACCGATATAGTTTTTGCATTAATCCTCACTAGATGCGCTAGAAGAAAAGATAAATTCTAGAATTTCTCTAGAAATTCTCACATTAATCAAAAATATCCGACCACTAAATCAAAGACTTCCCATCCATCGCTGTTGGATCCATTTTGTTTTCTACGAAATTACCCACCTTTATCATTATTATAGATAAAAAGCACTCTTTAGAAGAAAACACTTTGATGGTTTAGAGAAAATCTTGATTGGTAGTATTAAGTTCACAATTAGTTACTCTGGTTCAAATTATAGTTCATTTGACTTTTTTGTCTCTAGTTTGGCCACATGTTTTATTCAAAAATTATGCAGAATATCACATCTATTGTTATGGCTCGCTTTATTAATAAAAGTTCTTGAAGAATAACTTAAATTTGACTATTTTTACACAATTTTTTGAATAAGACGAGCAGTCAAACTTATGCTCAAAAAGTCAAATGAACTATAATAATTCAGAACTGAGGGAGTAGTAAATATTGGACGAGCCTTATTATTCACGTAACATGGCAATGCATTATTATCTAATTAAGTCTCTAGGTTAATTCTCACTAGATGAACTCGACGAAAGGATAAGTGTTGAAATTCTCACATTAGTCACGTACAAACATCCAACCACCAAAACAAAGAATCTAGCCATCCATCATAATTGGATCTATTTTGTTTTCTAGTTATGTCATTACTTCATACAGTTCAGAAAAATATAAACAAGTGTGATCACGCACCATAAATATTGAGGGAAATTGGTGATTCTATCCACCCAGTGAAAGACATCATATTTATCATCATCCATTTATAATTGCTGAGTCTCGTCTGCTCAGGCACGGAAGCTAGTCCCACCTGAAAAATGCAACTCTGTCACAATTTTGTTTCTTCGAACAAAGTGTATAAAGGAAAATGTAAAAATTTGGAAGCTCATGCCAACCTCACGAACAGGTCCTACCCACAGTCACAAAAGTTCCTGGTACGGAGGTACAAGGAACGGGGATCGTGGAACGTGGAACGCTCCTTGAGAAAGGATTTTCCACTGTTGGCACGAAAATGATCCACGTTCCTGGTACGGGAACGCACGATCCCGGTACGTGGAACGTGGCACCGTACCACGATCCATGTGACTGTGGTCCTACCCATTACGAGTCGATTTCAAAAGCAGAGAAAAATGAATTATAAACTAGTATCTCCATCATAGATCGTAAATAGGACAGTCCTCTACTTAGGGCCACACAAAAAAAACTAGTCCAATAGGGTTTCAACTTGAGTCTTAACCTTTTGTTTTGGCTGTCCAAATGTTTCACTACCCATTCTGACTATATAAGCTCGCTACTCCCTCCATCTCAAATTACAAGACGTTTGACTGTTTTGATACTAAGTTCGACCACTCGTTTTATTCAATTTTTTTTGCAAAACTATTATTTTTTTTGTCGTCGCTTGCTTTACTAATAAAAATTCTTTAATAATAACTTAAAATTGGCCATATTTGTACAAATTTTTTGAATAAGATAAATGGTTAAACTTGAGGCTAAAAAGTCAAATATCTTATAATTTAGGATGGAGAAAGTACTATATAGTCTGACTTTTTTCTTTGATATGTCGTCTCTCCATCATCTCGGCCTCTGCCTAAAACCTTTGCTACCTAACCTAGTAAAAAACCTAATTGTTAAAGACCAAGAGGCCAGTCAATTAATACACTCGTCCGTTATAGTTTTGTTGTTATTTATTGCTTGCTATTTTTTGCCTGAGTAATGATATATTTCTAGAAACGACTGTCATTGTCGATGGATAACACGCGCCAGAGGTGATAATAACCGTGGTCATCACCGTCATTTGGAAAAAAAAAAAAAGTGCTACCACTGCCCACTTTCATTTTGCATTTGCATGGAAATTCATTCAGATTTGTAACGGCTAGACAAAATTCACAAAGTTTTAAAAATTTTAGCCAGAATTTAGGCGATTTTTCAGTTTTTCGTTTCTACCGGTTGGTTTTTGTGTCACCATGGTAGGCTGAACTATGGGGTGATGTTTCGAGCAGCAATCCGTCCAACGTAATATCACTGCTTCACACTGTTGTGAAAATATACATGCAGACATAAGAATAATAAGAGCTCTTTTACAATGGTTGAAAAAGTATCTTGGTACTTTCTAAGTACTTTGCTTTTTCCTATTTTCTGGGTAACTAATTGAGGAAGACTATATTTGCTAACTGTATTTTTTATTATGGGGCTATATCAGTAATTGTTCACCCTTCGTCTCACAAGTTGTTGCTCTCACCCCAGCGATCGCCGCTGATTTTCGCTCCGCCTTAGTCGCCATGTCAGGCTGTTGGTTGGTCTTGGTTGCCGCAGCCAGCCTTCTTCAGGAGGCCAATGTTCATGTTCATTTTTGCTTTCGATTCGTAGGCGGCCGATGGGGCGGCTGTGTGTGCGTGCTAGAAGCGTGTGTGTGTGTGCTCCTTGTGAGTGCTGGCAGCTCTGTGTGCGTGCTAGAAGCATGGAGCAGCTGGGTGGGGAAGGCGTCCGGGGGTTCGCAGCCATCAACGCCAGAATCAGGGACGAGGCCAATGACCGCTTGCTGTGTCGCCGCGCAGCGCTGGTGGCGCACGGCGAACACCATGGCCGGCCGGACCAAAAGCTTCTGGTTGCTTTCCTTCTTTGTATGCGCAGGATGGCAGCAGTGGTGTGGGGATCGCATCCGCGGGTGCTGGCATTGGGGAGATGGCGGCCAATGAACTACGCCTGTTCTGCCGCGACCGCGAGATGATTCAGGGATCGAGAGAGAAGGGAGAGGGAAATCCCAGTTTTGCCCCCACAATACTATAAAGAGATTGCTGAATTACCCTCATCTGAAAAATAATAAATTAAGAAAAATTTGGAAAGGAGACCACTAATTTTGGTACTGGCCCCACATAACTTAGTACCATCCCCATCAATTTAGTTCTTATGACCTATGAGTACTTTTGCATGGGTACCTCCTATTTTAGCACCGTTCGATCTTGCTCTGTGGACGATCCATATTTGTTCCAATCATTGTAAATTTCTCAAATATAAACGAGCATGATATGATCACCCACCGTATATATCCAGGGTAATTGACAAGAATGTCCACCGAGCCAAAGGCATCTTAAATATCTTGCAACGCCGTAAGTATTTTCTTTCTCTTGGCAAATTAAAGTGCATTCAACGATAAAAAATATCATGAATATTATTTGAAGAGGAGTCCCAAAGGCAAATCGTATGTTATGTATGTCCTAAATAATAAAATATATGTACTCCATACGAGCAGACCTAGAACTACCACCTCAGTGCTCTGCTCCTGATCAGAATTCTCTCTCGTTTGAATATTGCCATTTCGGGCTCCTGATATTTGTCTGCCCCCTAATGTGCGCGTGTGTAGCTTCATTAGTTCCTCCATTTGTGTTCTCTGCTCAATTGTGTGATTTCTTGTTTATTTTCCTTTTTCTTTGCTTAAATTGTTGCTTTCGTTGTTTGTGGTGAAGGAGAAGCAGTATGATTTTGGCTACGCCAGCAAGAACAACTACTTCGTGGCTTCATCCAGTTTCAAAAAGTAGGGACACATTGATAAAGTTCAAATACTAAAGGCAAACTCATTGTTTATATTTAAAATGAGGGCATGAACATGAACGCCCCAAGCTAGAGTAAAACTCAGGTGAACACTCATGAGTCTATTTTTTGTTGGTGACAGCAAGTATTTATAGGAAGTTTATTTCAAAATATTCCTGGATTTTAAAACTATAATTCAAACTAAAAAAATATGTCCAAAACATTTTTTCTGTGCTGAGGACTATAGACCGAACAAGCAAAACTCAGATTTGCAACATTTGTATAAGACGACAACCTCTCTATGGTCCATGCGATAATTCTTAATGTAGATGGAATGCACATGTATCGACAAAAAAAAAATAGTTTGATTTTTCTTTATCTTTTAGTTGTTTGATTTGTTTGGCTATATATTAGGCACGTTAACCATTGGCAGCTAACGCTCCAACAGAATGATTTGTGTACTCAACTAACAACCACAACTATAGCTTACTGGAAAAGTGCTGTTCAAAGATAAGATAAGGATAAGAACGTGAGTTTGATTCTTTATTTTTAAAAAATATCTTAGAATTTTCTATTTTGACTTAATTATTCTTTTCATGAGGAGGTAATACATGTAAAACAGCAGCACAGAATGGACGAATCGCTGAGCAAGAAGGTTCTTTATTTCTAGCTGCACTACTACAAACAGTGATACACAGCTACTGTATCCTTATCTCTCTGTACAGTAGCATTGTTTTTTCTTCTTTAGTTTTTTAGTTTTTTTGTTTGTGAAGGACCCAACTCAGCGACGACTGCACACTGGTACTGGTATATTTTGTGTTTGCACAAACATGTATAGTTTCCAATCTACGGATACGTATGGAGCTTATGTTCTATGGGTCTATCTACTGTATTTGTTCAGTTTCACAAGTGTTCTTGTTCTTAATAAATGTTTGATTTGGCTTGGCTGCAAACAAAACACTACACGAACGGACAGACCTGTAGTGTTCTTTAACTCTGTTTATTCAATTCGAAACACATATGCAGACCCTCATACATGCACACATACACTCTGCCTTAATTAAAACACTATTAGACTAGCTATACCCTACTGTATGATATGGCAATTTAACAAGGATATTATTGAAAATGTACCTCGTTTCAGATGAACAATCATTGATTCGAGGTCGGAGACTGTCAGTGTGAGATGTGCCATAGCATTGAGACTTGAGAGGTTGCAACAACGTACAGGGGTGAGAGTTTGAGGTATGATGTGCTGAATGAAAAAATAATGACCACCATGCTCACGTGAACTATATACAACTGAAAAAGGAAGCTAGCATGCATATTGAATGCTTTTCTTTTCTAAAAGCTAGATGCATGCACAAGTAAGGAATGATATACTGCCTTAATGCCATTCATTATCCTTTCGGAAAGCTCGACATTCCATTTTCGGATGCCATGATGCATACCACAAGCAAAGGAACAGATGACAGTGTCTTTCGCTCAGGCTATAAAGGGAAAGGTAAAGAAACCCCCGAGCAAATTAAAGACCAGACACGTATGAAACTGAATCAAACGGGTAAAATGATACTATTGATCAAAGCAAAGTTAAAGGAGCATAGAAGACCCGATGGGCTACGGGGCAAGGACCGAACGTATTAAAGCAGAAATCAACAGAGTAAATGTGAACTGGGAACGACAATGACAAGCATGTAGCCCAATCATGCTCCTTTCCTTTGATTGAGTCTGAATGGTCTTTCCATACCAGTTAACATATGAAGCCTGTGTGATGCGTTGGATGCTGGGCATGGATGGGTGAAGGACAGAGTAATGCGACCATAGGTGAATGGGAGCCTATTCCAATTTATTTCAATTTTGGCCAGTGACAATTCGAAACACCAAAAACTTAGAGATGAGGGCAAGAGCCAGCCAGTTACCAAATACACCAAAAAAAAAAAATTTCAATGCAACTTGCAGACCGAATACAGAAGCAAAACACAACAAGGAATGAAGTTAGAAGGCAACAACGCACCAAAACGGGAGAGCAATTCTGAGAAACCCGGCTAGGCCATTAAAACTCGGCCTTGCATACGGGTCATGGCACGCCTACTTCCAAACCCGGCTAGGCTGGTCCACCATCCTGGCCTAGCCTAACCATCTGTTTCACAGGCCCGATCTAAACTCTAAAAACACAAAAATTGATCAAATGAAATCTGATTACGCTCAAATTTTGCAGAGATGTTTATATTAAAAGCTAGCGTAGCCTACATGTTGTCGGGCCAGGACTACTTTAAACCCAGCTATATATGGCCTGCTTTTTCTGTTGTAGCCTCTCGAACCGAACTCTAAAATGGCTAGTTTGATGAAATGAAATCAATTAAGCTCAAATTTTGCAGAGATGTTTCTAAGGATATTTGGAAACTGACCCCAAAAGATAAACTCCAAAAGATTAAAGAAACTCTAGAAATCTCATCCCGGATGTTCGGGACATCGCTGAAGAAAGCTGGTGAGCTCCTTGTGTTCTTGCAATTAATCTTGTTACCCACCATTTACCTTTTTTTTTTTTAACTACAGACAGAGATAGGAGTGTAGGTACGTGCACGCAACGTGCCTACACGTGCACGCAACGTAGGGGATAACTGTTTTTACTATCTAATTAGCCTTGTGTGGCCATGGTAGTGAGAAATATTAGTTGTGTGCCTTGAGATCCTAATTTGTGTGACTTTACAAACTAGAATTGGATAGGAGAGCACTACCTAGCCTAGCACCTTAGTGGTTCAATTAGGATCTCTTTTAAGTTGTTTGAGAACTTTAGATAGAAGGTTGTAGTCTTAGCTAGACCGGCAGTTTTAATTCCGTATTTATTTCGATTAATTGGTGTGATTAGATTTAGAAAAGGACTTTTCACCCCCCCTCTAGTCCACCATCTCCACCCTACACATGGAGCAGCCTTTTTCCGGTCCGCCTTATGGAGGCTTCTTGGCGATGAAGGCATGTGGCTTAAGAGGATGATGATGGTAGGGCTCGGAAACATCCGGGCCCTTAGAGCCAGTGACGGAGTCTTGTCTTCTTGTGTCACACCCCTTGCACGACCCTGTCGGAAGGGTGATTGATAAGGCGATGCCCGTTGGGCAGCGTTAGAGGGGGGGCTCTAGCCTTGGGCGCTTGGGGCACCTGCTTTTTGGTCCTGGACCATGGCTGGCGCTCTAAATTATAGAAAAAAATAGCAATGCTAGCTATATATGGTCCACTTAGAAAGTTTTCTTATGGCTGTGTTATAAGTGTATTGAATATTCACATATCGCCCTCAGAATGTATACATACGCCATACAGTTCCAGAGGTCAATAAAAGTGCGCTAGGAAAATTTTAAAAAATTGAAAGCACATACCTAACCTCAGAAAACAGTCCTACCTGGCTGCCCATGCATTTTTGTTGAGCCATAAGCACTAGTACACAGTAGTATTTGTGTTGACGGTGGGGTTTCATTTTTACAGGCGGTTTTAGTTGACAAACGCCTCAAGAAATCGACCAGCGCTTCCCCCCTTAGAACCGCCCGGTGGAAAAGTAATATCACCTTTGCGGTTCATTATGCCAACCGCCTGTGCAAATGGTCACATTAACACTGGCGGTTTGCATAATGAACCGCCAGTGATAATGACCATTATCACTGGCGGTTGCTAACACCACCGCCCGCTGTGAAAACATGGGACATTTTCACGCAGGCGGTTGGCTTATGTCAACCGCTTTGTCTTTGTTATTCACCTATATATACCCACCTTCTTCCTCCTCTCCACCTCCAACAGAAATCAGAGGCCGAGCACTTAGCCATGGCTAAAGCTTTGGAGGTCCAGATTTGAGCCAATATAAGGGGAGAGGTTTTGATCCTGATTTCTTTGGAGGAGGTAGCTAAAAAAGGTTAGTTTATGTGTTTCTTGCCTCATTTCCTTCTTTTTCCTTAATTCCCACCACTTTAGAGATCTAGGGTTTCACCTCAAGAGAGAGAAGAGCTCAAGAGAGAGAAGAGTAGCTAGGTTTTTTCTTCAATAATTCTAGTCACTTTTTATTTAGGGGTTCACTTTTTGTAGCTATGGTTTATCTTTTTAAGTTTTATTAGCTACTCTTATTTAATTGTTTAGTGTTATTTATTTATATTTAGTTTAATTAGCTGGTAGTGATATTTTTTTAGCTAGGTTGTTATTAATTAATCTAGTTTTAGTTATTTTTAAATTTTTCTACATCTTGAGGCTTTGAATTAGTTTTTGTTTAATTATTTAGTTATGTTTCGTTAAATTAAGTAGTGGTGAGGCTTTTAGTAGGGTTTTAGTTACTAGTCTTGCATTAATTTTTTTTTTGGTTTCATCTAAAAAATTGTCAATTCTTAATTATTTTGTTATGTTTATTCATATTTAGTTTAATTAGCTAGTAGTGATACTTTTAACTAGGTTGTTATTAATTAATCTAGTTTTAGTTATTTGGAATTTGTCTAGATCTTGAGTCTTTGAATTAGTTTTCGTTTAATTATTGATTTTTGTTTCATTAAATTAAGTAGTGTTGAGGCTTTTATTAGGGTTTTAGTTACTAGACTTGCTTTAATAGTTTTGGTTTCATCTAATAAATTGATGCTTTAGTTTTTTTGTTATATATTGTTTAATAAAGTATTTCTGGTTATTTTATTAGTAACTAGTCTTGCTCGGATATGTACTATTTCAGAAATATACAAATGAGGAGTCATTTTCATCTATATATACTCTTTCAAACGAGTATACTGATCATATAAAGGTTAGTTAATAATTAATATAAATAAACATCTATGTCTACTTTATAGTGTTTACAATATATAAATCTACTAAACTTTTTAACAGGTAACGATGGATAGAGCCTTCTAGATGTATAACTTAGACAGAGTAGATCCATTATACATATCTGAGGTTCAGAAGTTTATCGATGCTGCGAAAAACCATGCTTTGAGAACATAGAAGAGACACATATATTGCCCTTGCTCAGATTGCAGGAATATTGTTGTTTATAAAGACACAAAACCAATCTTAAATCATTTGGTCTGCCGAGGATTTATAGAAGATTACTTGATTTGGACAAAGCATGGAGAGGGTAGCTCTACGCCGTATATAGTTGGAGACCCTACGAACCTCAGAACGAATGGCCCAGATATGCTTGTTGATGATATTAGTCAGTTCCTACATGAGACTCATCACCATTGTCTCCAGCAGAGTGAACATGTTGTGCCTGATGTTCATGATGATGCGAATGTTGGAGGAACCGAGGACAACAGAACTGAAATGATGGATGAAGATGCGGAACTGATTGCTGCACTATTGCGTCATCATATAGATCCATCAATGTTCTTTATGAAAGGTATGGAGGCAGCAAGATATGGATGGTCCGATGCCAGCTTCGATGCATTATTGAGTACTCTCAGAGATATGCTTCCAAAGAAGAACAAAGTGTCTACTAACACGTACTATGCAAAGAACCTAATCAGTCCACTTACTATGAGTGTCCAGAAGATCCACGCTTGTCGAAATCACTGTATCCTATATCGAGATGATTATAAAGACTTGGACAACTGTCCAAATTGTGGTGCAAGTCGGTGCAAGATGAAAAAAGACTATCTACAAGAAGAGAATGCAGCCACCATTTCTAAAGGGAAAAAGAGAAAGAAGACTCAACAAAGTTCAAAACCCTGCACTAAAAAAAAGAAGAAGAAGACTACTACGCACAGAGAAGGGTTCCTGCTATGGTCATGTGGTACCTTCCAGTAGTAGATTGGTTGAGGTGTTTGTTCGTAAACCCTGAGGACGCAGAGCTTATGACTTGGCATGCTTCAGATAAGCACAAAGTAGATGGAAAGTTTTGACATCCTGCAGATGGCAAGCAATGGGAAAAATTCAATAAGGACCACCCAGAATTTGCTAAGGAGACAAGAAATGTCAGGTTCGCACTGTGTACCGATGGAATGAATCCCTTTGCTGAAAGGAGCAAGATAAGCACAAAGACATGGCCGGTGATCCTCACCATCTACAATCTGCCTCCACACTTGCTACAAAAGCGAAAATATCTTTTGTAACCATTCTTATTTCTGGCCCTACACAACCTGGTGTTGACATGGATGTATTCTTGGAGCCATTAATGGAGGAAATGAGAATATTATGGGATACAGTGTGTCGCCATGTTGGACGAATACTTTGAAAGAGTCATTCACACTAAGAGCAATTATTTTTGTTACAATCAACGATTACCCAGCTCTCTTTGTATTGTCAGGACAGTTCAAGGGCAAGGTTGGTTGTGTAGTATGCTTGGATGAAACATTTTATGTGTCCCTCAGTGCCTCCAACAAGATAGTGTACATGAGACACAGGCGTTTCTTATCACAAGGTCATAGGTACCGCTTGCGAAAGATGGATAAGTACTTTGACAATCATAATGAACTAAGGTCCACTGCTCTATCAGGTAATAGTAAAGGTCACAGAGTATATGAGATAGTTAAGAACATCAAGTTTGTATTTGGTAAGAAGACAAAAGATGGAAAAGTAAGAAAGGATATAAAGCCAACTCCTGGGGCTACATTCAAGAAGATGTCAATTTTCTTTAAGTACTTACCATATTAGAAAGAGCTTGACGTATGACACGCGGTTGATGGTATGCACATCTAGAAGAATGTGTTTGAAAGCATAATTGGTACCTTGCTAGACATAAAGGGCAAGACAAAGGAAGGATTGAGTTCACGTCAGGACCTAGTCAATTTGAATATAAAACCTGAACTTCACCCGGTATTGCTAGATAATGGAAAGTACCACCTCCCAGTAGCAAGCTACAACTTGAGCACAGATGAAAAACATGCCATGGGCGTGTGGTTGAAGAAATTGAAAGTTCCAGCTGGATTCTGCTCCAACATTAGGAGCATTGTGTCAATGAAGGACCTTACACTGACCAACTACAACTCACATGATTGTCATGTGATGCTGACAACTTTTCTCCCTATTGCTATCAGGGCTATAAGTCCGGTGTTCTTAAAGATGGCAATCACACGGTTGTGCTTCTTTTTTAACGAGATATCACAAAAGGTAATTGATCAAGAGCAGTTGGAGTCTCTTCAGGAATTTGCAGCGGAGACATTGTCACAACTTGAGATGTATTTCCCGTCTTCTTTCTTCGATATAATGGTACACCTTGTCGTGCATTTGGTGCCACAAATACAGGCATTGGGTTCCATGTATTTGCATGAGATACGGACATATGAGCGTTTCATGTCAATTCTTAATGGGTACGTAGCCACTCGTGCTCGTCCAGAGGCATCTATGATAGAGGGGTACACTACCGAAAAGGCCATTGAGTCCGGAGGTCCATTCTGCAATACTTGCCTAAAAGACCAAATTGCAATAGGTTTGCCTCCGTCTCGACATGAGGGTAGACTATATGGGTGTGAGAGGATGGGTCGAAAATCATTCATCCCGTCGGACTACAATATTGTCCTCGAGGCGCATCATAGCATCCTACATCAGCTCTCAATAATGGATCCTCTGATCAAACAACACATACAAGAGCTAAGCGATCGAAACCCCGGGCAAACAGAGGATTGGGTATCGAAGGAACATAAGCGTCGATTCACGACATGGCTAATGGAGCAGAACATTCCAAATGGAGATACAATTGAGCAACAAACTATCAAGAGTTTGGCAGTTGGACCATCTCGCCAGGTCACATCATGGCAGACCTTTGACATTAGTGGCTTCACATTTTGTACTACTTCTAGGTACCAAAAGAGCATGGCGCAAAACTGTGGTATTCGTTGCGAGGCCATAGATGATTCAGATGAAACTGCTACATACTTTGGCTTCATTGAGGAGATATGGGAACTAGACTATGATTTATTTAAGACGTCTGTGTTTCGATGCCAATGGATTGATGACAACCATATCACCGTGAATAACTATGGCTTGAGAGTTCTTGATCTAAGTAAACTAGGCTACAAGGATGATCCTTGGATCCTTGCTAACCGTCTTTGCCGCAGTCTTCTATGCCGAACAGATCCTTTGTAAAGAAGAGAAGAAAAGTAGCGACAAGACCAAACATATAGTTCTTCCTGGAAAGCAGCAAGCTATAGGAGTTGATGGTGTAATTGACCTGGATGACTTCAACCACTTCGGACACATGTCTCTCTTCAATGATCATCAAGTAAAGATTAGAAATGTTGAGCGAAATATCTCCAAGAATTCATTACCATAGGTGCGCCACGATGGAGAAGGAAGAATAGTAGCTAGCTAGGTAGATTTTGTATTAGTTAAATATATATTAGTCAATGTCATGTGTAACAATTTATCAGTTTTAATTGCTACTTATAAATTGTTTCTATTTATTTAAGTCCCTTTTCTTTCTACATGTTGTAGTCTAAGTAAAGTAAAGAAATATTCTATATACTGTAAAATTAAGAATTAATCAAATATCCTAAAATAAAGATATTAAAAAAATATTGTAGAAACAAATATCCTAAAATAAAGATATTAAAACAAAACTGTAGAAACAAATATCCTAAAATAAAGATATTAAACAATAATGATGAGAAACAATAAGCCTTAAAGAAATGACCTTAAAACAAATTCTGAAACAATTTTCACAGGTGGGTTGAACAAACAACCGCCTGTGAAGATGTATTTCCACCGGCGGTTGTCGGGTCAACCGCTGTGAAAATGCAACTTCACGAGGCGGTTGTCATAGTCAACCGCTTTGTGAAAATGCATTTTCCCTGAGCGGTTCTCATAGTCAACCGCCTGTGAAAATGGTTTTCACAGGCGGTTGACTATGACAACCGCCTATGAAAATGCTTCCCTATATAAGACCGCGGGCGCGACACTTAGCGAAAAATCGAACTCGGTGGGCGCGAACTCAAGCTGTGACGCCGCCAGGCTGCCGAATTCTCCGCCACCACATTTCGCCGCCGGCGACTACTCCGCCGCCCAAACCTCCTCCTCCGAGCCTCTGCCGTCTCCGCCCGGTGATCCTCCGGCGACCGTGCCTGCTGCCGCGCGCCATGCTGCCGATTGATTTTCCTCGCCGGTGATCCTCCGGCGACCATGCCGCCATCTCCGCCCTCTGCCGTCTCCGCCCGGCCCGCGCTCGTCAAGCCGCCCGGTGAGCTGCCGCGCCTTTGCACCCGCCTTGTTGTTGTGCTCGTCGGGGAACTCCGTCTCCTCAACGGCGAGGAGGACCTCCATCTCTGTGTTTGTGCTCGTTGGGGCAGCGCTGGGCGGGCGCTGGGCAGCACGGGCGGCGGCAGCAGCGCGGGCGGCGCGCGCAGCCTTGGCATCGTGGGTGGCGCGGCAGCAGCAGCGGCATCGCGGCGGCGCGCGGGCCCGCGGCAGTGCGGCGGCGTGGCGGCTCGGGCGGCGCATGGCGTGGCGGCGTGGCGGCTCGGTGCGCCACGGCCGCCGCCAACCCTAGCCGTGTTGGGCCTCCCGGGCGGTGCCGTGTTGGGCCACCGCTGGGCCCTCCAATGGGTCTAGCAAAGGCCTTTTTTTTTTTTTTTTATTAAAAATACTTTGCAATGAAATAGTACTTCATTTATCATATGTAAATAATTTCTTAAATATTGTAGTAGTGTACTAAGTACTTTGCATTTAAAATTCATAGTGTACTTTGCATTACTTATTGGCACTTATCAAATATTGTAAATGACTTAGCATTACTTATCAGCACTTTATCATATTTTTTTATTAGCGATATTTTTCTTTCTTTCTCAAATATTGTAAATGATTTAATATTTTTTAATGACTTTTATTATTATTGTTAGCTTATTAATTGTACCTACTGCATGTGCTAATATTTTATGTAAATATAATAAATATTGTTGCTTTGTATTATTTCCTTTATCATATGTGTGATATTAGCAATTCTAGTAAAGCAATGATTATTGTATGTGCTTTGTACTTTCTTTCCAATGACTAAGTACTTTTATCATATGTGAAATATTTCCTAGTGCATATGTAAATGACTAAGTACTTTGCAATGAAATAGTACTTCCTTTATCATATGTGAAATATTGACTTAGTGTACATACCGGCTTATCATTTTTCATATGACTTAGCATTACTAAAGAGAAGATGACTTCTCCAAAATCCAGAGAGCATGCAGATGACCAGCGCGCAGAGTCGCCCAATAAGGTTGATACACCCCTGGACCAACAGTTAGTATGACACAATTACGTTTACTGGAACGATGACTTATAGAAATGAAGAACTCACATACTTATTGGCCTTGTATTTTTAGAACTACAAATCCTCAGGCACAAGAAGAAGAAGAAGAAGATTACCATGGTGACATGTTAGAAGAAGAAGAAGATGACAGAAACCGAAGTGATCCATGCCCTAGCATAGATAGACAACCTCAACATAGTGTAGACCCAGATTATGATCCAGCTATCGATGAGGTACAGTCATTACATACATGCCAATGTTTTCATTGATCCCGTAAAAATAGGCTCCGCTCCATGATGTGTTGTATATATCGTGTAGGAGGTTTTGTTTCAATCTAGGGGAGATTCTGCCGAGGAAGAAGAAGTGCCGGAAGGAGAAGCCCCGTAAACAACCGAGACAACCACCTCGAAGTCAAGGAAAAGGAAACGCACGGATCAAAAAATGAGGTAAAAGAGGGACGAACAAGTGGCCAGAGCAGACCTATGTTATTCCCGACATAAGCCCAAAAGGAGAACCATTAGTATCAGATGCGGTGGCGGCCAAAATAAGAAATGCGATTGGTTTCTTAGTCAGGGATAAGCTTGACATCACAATCTAGAGGTGGGCGGATGTGAGCGTAGCTACACGAAAAGAGTTATGGAGAAAGTTTGGTGAAAGGTTTGTCATCCCTACGGGGACTGATAAACTTGTGAAAGAGTATTTCTTCAAGCAGGTTGCAATGTCATTCCGAAACTATAGATCGGAAATGAATGTCAAATATCTGAAGAAGGGTAGGGATCCAACGAGTAAGTATAAAATCACCGCTGGTCAGTGGGCAGTATTCAAGGCTCAGAAGGAAGATCCAACTTTCCAAGCCAAGAGCGAAGCCGCTTTAGAGCTAGCAAAGAAGAACAAGTACCACCACCACCATGGTACAGGTGGTTACAAGCTGCAGATTCCGAAGTGGCGGGCAGAGGAGGAAGAGCTCAAGAAACAAGGCAAGCCTGCCCTCTCAGAGGAAGTTGGTGAGAGGATGGCGAATTGGCTGAAAGCTAGAGGAACAAAACAAACTTCTACCGGTTTGAACTGTCCCGATGAAATGACGCCAACAGTAGAGAAAATTGTGGAATTGGCCGCGGATGTCAAAGAGGGAAGATTCAAGCCACAAAGCGAGAGAGACATCTTGACTATAGGTCTAGGCAACCCTGAGCATCCTGGTCGTGTACGAGGAATATCATCGAAGAGGGGATAGAAAGAGGGATTTGGTGAAGAGTGGTTGGGCATGTACAAGAAAAGGGATCGATACAAGGAACATATGAAAGATTTCTATGAGGAACAGGCTAAGGAACAATTCAACAAAATGATGTCTGGTTTCCTAACAAATCCTGATCCTCAGATAATACAGAAGCTAGCAAGTGCAATGTCTGTTCAACAGCCAAGCACACAAGGTCCAGAGATGCGGATCGTCCCCCCGCACAACAAGCGGCCGGTCCTCGGGGAGATGATTCCTGCCATGTCCACACAATCACCGGCTTTCCAAGCGATGTGGGGGTCTATGGGCAACAAAGACCGCTTCCCAGTGGATGATATCGAAGCACCAACACCCTGCAAATTGCTGATACGATATGGTACGAAGCATGTTCGTACAAAGGAAGTTGCCACGGGCTTTGCATCCCAGGACGTGACTACCACCATACCATCATACCAGAAGAGTACTACAGGGTAGAAGTGCATACGGTCATCCCTGGCTATGAGGAAGATGTGCTTGAAATTCTAGGCCCCGACAATGTTGAGACACTCGGACAGGCCATTAACACTTTCATCCTATGGCCTCGGCGAGGCGTGAAGTTGACGCAGCCCACCACAACCGCAAAGCAACCACCAACCGCTGAAGTGTTGCCGAAAACTCAAGAGTCACAAAGATGTGGAAGTTGTTCGGACCCAACCCTGATATCACCATGTCCCCAATCTCCTCCACCTAATATACAATCACCGCTAGCCAATCCTGTTGAAACCCCACAGTCATCACCTAAACCTACAGGATCTCCACCACCACAAGCCAATCCTATTGAAACCCCACCATTCAATGATCCAGCTCGTGCTTCCCCACCACCTCATGACCTCGAACAATCGCCTTGGACACCACCACCGCCCCCCAAAAAGATCCAAGAGCCACCAAAGAAGAAATTTCTGATTCCCAAATTGATCTCCCCTTTCGAGCCAAAGAGGAAAACTACTGGAACCGCTAGGTTTTTATCAGAGATTGCACAAAGCCACAAGTCAAAGATCATTGACTTAGCCGAAAGCAGAGAGGTCGTCAAAAAGGCCCGTAAATCAATGTCTTACAGATCGGGGAAGCCCACATGGGAGGATTATAAAAACGTCCCCGACAGGATACATACTTTGGGCAGGCCTCTCCTTAGTTGGGAAAAAACTCAAGAAACTACCGGTTGGTATAAAAAGACTACATGACCGGTATATGAGAGTCGCTTACGTCGGCATCGACACGATCCAAGTAAGCATACCACCCTCTCGCTTTTCGAAGTGAACGAGATACCGCTTTTGTAACCTTCGAAGACATTTGGTTGATGATAAACCTCAAGCGGCTCGATGTTCAGCTCATAACATTATTTGCATTGTAAGTCTCACTCATCCTAACATGTTCATCCTTTAGTATTATTGAGTTGTATTACTAAGATATCCCTTTGATGACATGCACTTGTGCCATGCAGAATGGAATATGATAAGGACGAGACCACTTACGGCCCTGGACCAAACAAACATGAAAGCAAACGAACTAGGTACCTTAGCCCAAAGAAAATCTGTGAGAACGAGCACACCTTCCGGATTGGTCATGACAGCGATCAATTAAAAGGATTAACAGAAAAAGAAGTGCCAAATAAGATAGAAGAGTTGGAGAGGAGACACGAGGCTATCTACGCCGCATACATAGGAAATGCATTTCTTCAGTTCCAAAACAGGGAAGTGGTAATTGCACCATACAACTTTGGGTAAGTCTGAGTGTATATATAAAAATCACGTTAACAATATGAATAGAAACACCCGACAATTCTGGTCCATTCTTGCAAATGACCACTTTGGATATGCTTCTATATCTATCTTAGGGACGGAAGGATGCTTTGGTCTTTGACTCTGCAGATTATAGACACGAAAGCTATGCAACGGTCACGACCATCTTGAAACGGTAAGCTAACAGCCTTGTATACATACTTTTATAGCTGAAAGTTACGAAAAACTAACTAATTCTATTTGAGACCATAGGATTTCTGGTGGTACAAGATCAAGGGTGGGAAGTTCGACTTATCTAGAAAGGGCGAGGAACTAAGAATATTTCATAACTAGCCGGTAAGTAAGATATGAAGCCAGATCATGTATGTACAATACGTAGTTAAGACGATGTTGCAAGTCAATAACAACTTCTCCTCTATGTAGTGCCACAAGCAACCACGGCTCCGTACAATAATCGTGGATTCTACGCAATGTGCGAGCTCATGAGACTAAACGGACGGTACCGCTAAAAACCCTTATAAGGTATAACAAATAGTCACGCTATATTTATGTCGTTACCAAATGCAAACATATGATGTCTACAAACTTCCTTTCCAAGGCGGTTGCGAGAATCATCCAAGCCCAAACACCTCACGGAAAAAAAATCTATATGAAATAGTTGAGGATCTGTTCTCCTTCATCATGAAGGAAATCATTCCAAACGAGGGGAAATACCACGAACCGGATAGTGTCTTAGCGAGGCCAGAGTTCAGAGCGCTAAGAGAGATTAGCGCTCTCAAACTAAGTCGAGATGATTATTAGAATCATCAAATCATTTGCGTTGAAAAACTTTGTTGTCGTGGCCACAAAATAACTGTGATGAATATTGATGTATATATAAATGTTGTAATTAAATTAAATTGTTAATGGTGTGTATATGTATATAATTATATTGGTCCTTTGTAGCATAATTTAATACCTTTTGTATTCCTATCATTGCATGTAAAGATCATTGACATAAGAATAGGGAGAGACAAAGGGAGAGGGAGAGGGAGAGGGAGGGAAGAAGGGTGTTTCACATTTACAAATTCAAATTTAAAATCGGGCGGGAAAAAATATTTTCACAGGCGGTTGGCATAACCAGCCGTGCATTGCAAATAGTATTTCCATCGGCGGTTTGTTCTGTTAACCGCCAGTGAAAATACTATTTTCCACAGGCGGTTGATTATGTCAACCGCCTGTGAAAATTGATTTCTACTGGCGGTTGACAGCGGACGCCAGTGGAAATGCTCCATTTCCATCGGCCTCCCGCACAAAGCGGTACCCCAGAACGCCTGTGAAGAGGCGTCTGGAACCGCCTGTACAAATGCTCTTTGTACTAGTGAAGGGTTTGGTTTCAGAGGTAGAGAAAAATGACTTGTAAAAGACCATATCAGACTGAAACAGGCTCACGGTCTACTAGTTAAGGCTAAACAAAAAAATAGTCCCATGGTCCCAACTGGAGACCGTATTTTATAAAGGGCACCAAATATTCTCCCTCGGCTCCGTCTCCATGGGGTGTGTAGGCTACTCCCAGCTCTAAAGTTTTTCTCCATGAAGTTTTTTTTCACACATTTTTTTTTCTCCCTCACGGAATCCTCCACTCCCTCCCATCATGCCACCACCTCCAACCCTCCACCTCGGTCTCCATCTAAGCCTTTGGTAAACAATCTAGTACACAGTAGTACAAAGACATCCAAAATGGCAGGCAAGTATGCTCATTTGTTATAGATTTATTGTAATTTTCGAGTGTGATACACATTTTTCTATGCGCCTATATAATTTTTTGGTTTGAACAAATTTGAATTTGAATTGTCTTATTTGAAATAATTTGATTCATTTGTACGGTTTAACAAATATTTAAGTTCTAAATACACTGGTGTGATATGAATGATATAGGGATTGCAGTTTATAATAGAGACAAAAACACTAAATTCTTTTATACAAAGCATGTATTTACATGAAGCGTATTAGCATCTGAGACTAGGGTCTGCATGCCGGGTAGGAACAGAGGGAGTATTAGTAACTAAAGCTTATCACAACTGTAGAACAGATAAGAAAATATTTGTATAAGTATTTTTTATGTATACAAATTAAAGATCATGCATGCCACTATACTGTTTTCCCTCCATATCCTAGAAAGATGGCACCTATTGTTTCGTAAGAGGCCAGTTGCTGTAAGTTCGATTAAGTTTATGAACAGTAGTATCAACATTAATTTTTCTAAGTAGGTGAACTATGAAACATATAACATGACGAATCTAATGATATTTATTTCGTGTCATGAATGTTATTTCTTTTTGTATGGATTTGGCCAAATTTGAAATTTGTTGACTTCTTAGAAAACAAGATGTCCACTCTTTTGAGGCAAATTATAAAGGAAAAGAGGACACAAACAAATTTAAAGATTTACGCGTACCAATGAAAATATCAATAATGATAAATTATATATAATATATAGTTCAGAATTTCTATTTTATTGTTTAGAAAAGTTGCAAGCTATCCGTACCTGGTAAAATTAAATAAAAAGAACCAAAAGCCAGATGATAAATCCGTAGCTAAACAGGCTACACGCAGTAAGCCACCAGGCTCCCCACAATTTCTGGAAATCAAAGATCCTCGAGGCACACGGACGGGCCTAATCTGCAAAGAAAATAAAACAGAAATTCAGTCAACGCAATGGAATTAGCATAGGAAATCAAATTCTCCCGTTGCATCAGTCATTCTCAATGAGGTTCACTCCGATGTGTTATGCAGTACTGCGTATGATATGATAATTTTTTAATGAAGTTTTATTGAAACTGTACCTGGATTCTGACGAGCCAACATTATGCCCTTCAAGTTGAGGAGACTACTGCCAATATTATAATAATGTGAGAGAATGCGATAGCGTTGAGAGATTGCAAGAACCAACAGGCTTGAGTATGAGGCGCTGCAACAAAAACAAGGACCAGCCTGCTTGTACGTACAGGAACTATATATACAACCATGTTATGGATGCTTTTCTTTACCGTACAGAAGGATACATGGACAAGTAAGGAATGGTGCTGCATTATTGCTTTTTGAGAAGGCTGACATATATGCCATCTTATGATGCGATGACGCAGGCCACAAGCAAAGAAACAGAGGAGGACACTGCTTTTCACCTCATGAGTCAGGATATGAAGGTAAAGAAACGCTTAAAAAAAGACAGTGAAAGCAAGTTAATCAAGGGACCTTAAAAGGTGCCATGGGATGGATGCTGGGCAAGGGAAATGTTAGTGAATTGCTAGTTTGCTACATATACCGCTCCCTCCATCTGCTCTGTTCATCATCAAGACACAAACTCTTTTTGTTTGCTGAGCTCTTCTTTCATGTAGGGGCTTCGGCTCCTCCAGTTTCTTCCAAAAAAAAAAAAAAAAACGAAGACAATAAGAACTCGCAGCGACTGCGGTTGGTTCCCAAGTGACATAGCTATGCAACTCCAGCAGTACTGTACCACATCCGGCAACAGAGGAGGCAGCGGCATCTGGGTCTGATGGGACACTCAAGAAGCAGTCCAGCGACTTGCGAGTGAATGTCTTGTAATAGATGTAGTACAAGTATTCAGAGCTGTGGTGAGAAGAGGGCATGAATTAAACTTTTAACAAACTCCTGCCTGCTAAGAACAGACCCTGCTAAGAACAGACCTAAGTTCTGAACTGTACCCCTTTCCTGTTTCCGTTCCTAAGAACCGATTCCTGTGATGCGGTGCTAACACTCCTCCAAGCTGTTCCGTACGTTACGGCGAGTGGAGGTGTGTCATGCGGCTGCGGAACATCCAATTCCATTCATGACGTGTAAGCTCCGCTCGCCGGAGACGGAAGGGAATCCGGGGGAGGAAGCAGGAGCAGGGGAAGGAGGAGAACAGAGGAAGGAGCAAGATGAGTTCACACGTTTCTGATAATTGAATAGTTCGTTACAGACTCTCCCATTCGGGTATTTAGCTAGACTCCGACTCTGGGCCTCTCTTACATGCCGCACAGGCCCACTCCGGCCCATGGACCCTGCTGCTATGCTTACGACGCCGGGACCCTTTCCTTGTGGCAGTGACGACGTCGGAGGCCCCAGGGTGGGGAGTGCTGACATCCCCCCCTCCTTGGGACACGGCATGTCCCCATGCCGGAGCTTGCGGGAAGCGCTGGCGAAGAGCAACTGCATCCTCCCAGGTTGCCAGGTCGCGGTCGAGGCCGGACCACTTGATGAGGACTTGTGGAACGGTGTCGTTGCCGCGGGAGTGCATCCGCCGCTGGAGAATCTCTTCCGGTACCTGGAGCTCGAAGTCAGGGTCCGGCAGTGTTGCTGCCACCGGAGCAGCTGCAGGTGGCGCGGCCTTGAGCATCGACACGTGGAAGACGGGATGGATCGACGACGATGCTGGAAGCTGCAGCTTGTACGCGACGGAGCCGACGCGTTCCAGAACCTTGAAGGGGCCGAAGTACTTGAATGCCAACTTCTGATGGGCACGAGGCGCCAACGATGATTGGACATATGGCTGAAGGCGCAGGAACACCATGTCCCTGACAGCGAACTCACGATCAGATCGGCGCTTGTCAGCTTGCTGCTTCATGCGTTGTTGAGCACGCAGGAGGTGCTGGCGGACGGCTGCGAGCATGGTGGAGCGCTCGGACAGCAAGGAAGCAGCATCGGAAGAAGGTAGAGCAGACGAGTCAGATATTCCAAAATGACGAGGAGGGTGGCCGTATAATACCTCAAACGGAGTGCGCCCCAATGAAGAGTGAAAGCTGGTGTTGTACCAAAACTCGGCCAAAGGAATCCAGCGCAGCCATTGCTTAGGACACGAGTGGACAAAACAGCGGAGGTAGGTCTCGAGGCATTGGTTTACCCGCTCGGTTTGTCCGTCGGACTGAGGATGGTAAGCAGTACTCATACATAACTGCACCTTAGACAACTGAAATAGCTCTCGCCAGAAATTGCTGGTAAAGATGGGATCCCTGTCTGAAACTATGTGTGTAGGTAACCCATGAAGGCGGAAGATGTTGTCCAAGAATGCCTGAGCAACCCTCTGAGCAGTGAAAGGATGACGAAGAGGCACAAAATGACTGAACTTACTAAACTTGTCAACCACCACCATGATACAGTTGGCACTGCCGGACTGAGGAAGACCTTCAATAAAGTCCATGGTCACCACTTGCCAGGATTCCGAAGGTACAGGCAGGGGACAGAGCAGACCTGGATAGCGGACTCGGTCCGGTTTGGCTTGTAAACAAGTGACGCAGGAAGCCACGAAGGATTTAACATCAGATTTCATTCCCTTCCAAGCAAACTGCTGCTTGATACGACTGTATGTAGCCGGAAAGCCTGAATGCCCCCCAATGGCGCTGCTATGAAATGCCCGGATGATGTTGAGCTGCACAGATTTGTTGTTGCCAATCCATACACGCCCACTGTACCGTATCAGACCGCCAGACAAAGAGAAGGGAGGTCGTGATTGAGGGTTGACAGCCAGCTGCTCGAGTAACTTAACGCAGTCCGGATCGGACTGGTACCCCAACACCACCTCAGATAGCCAGGTAGGAACCGGAGAAGAGATGGCCAGAAGCTGACTAGGAGGGGCTGGGTGCCTGGAAAGCGCATCTGCTGCAGAGTTGGAAGCTCCAGGCTTGTAGACAACATGGTATTGCAGCCCTGCCAGCTTGGTGTACAGCTTGAGTTGCCATGGAGTGTGCAGCCTCTGATCAGACACATGGGACAGACTGCGCTGATCACAATAGATAATGAACTCCGCATGGAGAAGATACTGCCGCCACTGCTCAACAGCGACCATGATCGCTAAAGCTTCCTTCTCGTAAGTTGACAAGCCACGGTTTCGAGGACCCAATGCTTTGCTGACAAAGGCTATCGGGTGACCTTCTTGTAGGAGTACCGCGCCGACCCCACAATCACTTGCGTCGGTCTGAATATGGAACACCTTGCTGAAATTAGGAAGTGCCAGCACCGGAGCAGACAATAGTGCATCCTGTAATGCGGAAAACGCAGACTGATGCTGAGAGTTCCATACAAATAAGGTTCCCTTTTTAAGTAGATCCGTGAGCGGCCTGGCCAGCAAGGCAAAATTACGGACAAACTTGCGGTAGTAGCCCGCGAGGCCCAAGAAGCTGCGGAGCTGCTTCACATCGGTGGGAGCTGGCCATGCCCGAATTGCGTCAATTTTTTCCGGGTCAGTTGACACTCCAGAAGCACTCACAATGTGTCCCAAATAAGAAATAGATTGCTGCGCAAACTGACACTTGCTTAGTTTGATTTGCCACTGATCGGCCGCCAACAGAGAGAAGACTTGGTGTAAGTGCTGAATATGAGAAGGAAGGTCTGGACTGTACACCAATATATCATCGAAGAACACCAGTACGCATTTGCGCAGGAGAGGCTTGAGGGTGGTATTCATGGCGCCTTGGAAGGTATTTGGGGCCCCAGTGAGTCCGAATGCCATAACCGTGAATTCAAACTGTCCCCAATGCGTTTGAAACGCTGTCTTGTGCTCCTCTCCCGGGGCCAGACGGATCTGGTTGAAACCCGCACGCAGATCCAATGAAGAGAACCACTGCGCAGAAGAGAGCTCATCCAGAAGCTCGTCAATTATCGGAATTGGAAACTTCGATTTGGCAGTAATGGCGTTAAGCATGCGGTAGTCAACGCAAAAGCGCCAAGATCCATCCTTCTTACGCACGAGAAGCACAGGTGAAGAGAAGGCACTGCGGCTTGGCCTGATGAATCCGGTATGCAGCATCTCTGCGACTTGCTTTTCGATCTCAGATTTCAGAGCCGGTGAGTAGCGGTACTGGCGAGCAGCGACTGGGGAAGCACCAGAAATTAATGGAATCTTGTGGTCGCAGTCCCGCCGAGGTGGTAGTGAGGTAGGCTCTTCAAAGAGACGGGAGAACTCACTCAACAACTGCTGAACCTCAAGAATGTGAGTTGCAGCCGCCTGGCTTGGATTGGCAAGAGAGACACTGAACATTTGCAGCGCAGCACAGGCGTTGTCTTCAGGCAAAAGACCTTGGAGGACTGCTTGGTCAGAGCCGTATGGAACAGCAAGCCACTTGTGTTGCCAATGTACCTTCATTGGTGAAAAAGCTTCGAGCCAGTCCATACCCACGATCATGTCATAAGATCCCAGAGGAAGAACTCGGAGTGAGGAGTGGAATTTGTAGCCTTGGACAGACCACTCAGCTGCAGGCAAGATAGCAGAACATGTGACAGAGCTTCCATCCGCTACCTGAACTTGGACTGGGGCCTGGTTCTTCGGAGTGAGAGACAGGCGTTCCACACAAGCTGAGTTCAGGAAGGAGTGTGTACTGCCTGAATCAACCAACACATTAACTGGCTGACCAGCAAGTTCTCCCAACAGCTGAAGAGTACGAGGAGCAGCGTGGCCAGAAACTGCAGCAGAGGACAGCATCAAGAAGACCTGCGGACTAGGCTCCACATCGACTGACTCAGGCTCCATGCTATCCTCAAAAGCATCCTGACATATAGACCACATCTCCTGCAGAGCGTGTAACTGGGGTACTGTACTGCACTTGTGGCCATGTATCCATTTTTCTCCACAGCGAACACACAGACCCCTAGCCTTACGAGAGTTACGCAACATTGTGAGCTTATCATCCAGCAAGAGTGGTTGTTGTGCTTGGCGACGATCGTCAGAAGGCCGCCGGTCCTCACTCTCCCCTGTAGTATGATGTCGGGGAAGGGAGGGCAGGGGCAAAGCAGTTGAACGCCCCGGTGTGGATCGAGCAAAGCCGGTGCTGCTGGAGGACTTGAAATCCTTGCGATGCCCACGGTCAGCAGCTTCCTCCTGCAACAAAGCCAGAGTGCAGGCAGTATCGAGGTCCGAAGGGCGAGCAACGAGAATTACAGGACGGATATCTTCAGACAGGCCATCTATGAAACGAGTGGTATAATATAGTGTATCAGGAGTGGTAGTGTAGGCTTTAAGCTGATCGACTAGTCCGGTGAACTTGTCTACATAGTCGGATACAGAGGAGGTTTGTTTTATGTGGAAAAGCTGTCTAAGGAGCAGTTCATGCTGATCGCGGCTGAAGCGATTAAGCACCAGAACAGAGAACGCCTCCCAAGAGATATTGTGCAAAGTATGCTCAACAGACTGTAGCCAGCGAGCTGCTGCATGCACAAAATGATGTGTTGCCACTTTGATCCACACAGAAGGATGAACTGAGTACAGTTCAAAGTGAGATTTAGCACGGGAAAGCCATAGCTTAGGATTGTCTCCATCGAATTGGGGAAACAGCATTTTAGGTAGTTGGCCAAGGTTGTTATTGTATTGGCTGGTGTGGCTGAACGGATCTGAGTGTAAAGGCGTCTGGCTGGTGAAATTGGATGGGTACTGGGTGTGGGACGGGTTGTTGAGGCAAAGGGCGTTAGATGAATTGGGTGGAGGTGGAGGATTGGGAAGTATGGGTGGACGATGAACTGGGGGAGGGAGGTGGGGAAACGAGAACGTACCATTGGCCGGGCTGGGAACTATGGTCGATACCGATCCATAGTTCCCCTCCCGTGGAATCAGCTCGACGCGGTGCCCGTAGGGCCAGTCGGGGATTGATCCGGCAGGTGGGCGCGCGGCTCCCGACTCAGAGACGACAGGGGGACGAGGCAGATCCGTAGACGGCGCCTCGCGCTCCCAGTGCTTGGGGAAACGCTGGAGCTCCAAGCGGAAGTAGTCGATGTAGCCGTCCACCTCGGGGCGCCACTCGTTGAGCTTGGTGACGGACGCCTCCAGCGACTCGACGCGCTCGACGTCGCGGAACTCCTGGAGGTGCGCGAACTCGGCATCAGCGAGGCGACGATCCAGATCGGACACCCGCGCGTCGAGGTGGTAGCCCCAATTGTCGGCGACGGTCGCCGCGTTGGATTGGTCGGCGGTGTAGCGCTCGATGTAGTCCAGCCGCTGCTCCACCGCCTCGAAGCGGTTCGCGGCGCTGGCGACCTGCGCCTCCAGACTCGCGATGCGCTGATCCACCGCGGCCACGAGGACTTGGCGCTCCTTCTGCGCGTCGTCGAAGCGCTGCTCCCAACGCTCGCTGCGCTCGGAAGAGCGCGCCTCCATGTCGTCGAGCCTTTTGAGCACGGTGTCGAACAGTTCACGGACGTTGGGCTCCATTACGCCCCTCGCTCGCTGGAACCGGGTAAAATGAGGGTGGGTGGGAAGGGGCGGATCCAGTACGGAACCGGCCGGGGACAGTGGCTTTGATACCAGTGTAAGCTCCGCTCGCCGGAGACGGAAGGGAATCCGGGGGAGGAAGCAGGAGCAGGGGAAGGAGGAGAACAGAGGAAGGAGCAAGATGAGTTCACACGTTTCTGATAATTGAATAGTTCGTTACAGACTCTCCCATTCGGGTATTTAGCTAGACTCCGACTCTGGGCCTCTCTTACATGCCGCACAGGCCCACTCCGGCCCATGGACCCTGCTGCTATGCTTACGACGCCGGGACCCTTTCCTTGTGGCAGTGACGACGTCGGAGGCCCCAGGGTGGGGAGTGCTGACATGACGACCACGGACGGGCCCCTTGTAGGTACGTAACCACTAACCAGCTGTCTCGTGGGAGCCTCAAGCCGTCGTTGCATCAGGCAGAAGCAAAAGCTCAACAGGATTCATCACTGCCAATGTGATTGATCACCTCTGGCCAGAAACTTTTCTTGATGCAGCTTTACTTCAACTACTTGGTTCTGAATAAGATTCTGTTATCAACTACGGGCAACATATATAAAAAAATAGATCTAGTGGTTGTCATTCATTCTGCAGCGATTGAATTTTTGATGCGTTCATAAAAACATCCTGATGGAAAGGAATTATTCACAGCCCTGGCAGAAACTGAATGCCAACTCTTTGCTTATCTAATGTTTCCCCTGTTTTTGTGTACGCTCACAAGTCACAACTGACATGAAGGACATTTGAATTGGACACTTAGCTTCCAATATGCTAGTAGGCCTAACCACCTTCTATAGTTGTTAGTCAAATAACAGATACTTACCAAGCCACAAGCAAAGGAGCAGAGGAGCATACTTCTTTTCACCTCTTCAGTCAGAATATATAGGAAATGTAAGCAAATACTCAAACAAAAACCATGCATGTGTGAAATTGAATTATGAATAGGTAAAACGACAAGGATCAAGGCAAAGTTGATTATAAGGGACCTTAAAAGGCACGATGGGCAGGATGCTGGGCAAGACCTAAACGGCACACCGGAGTGCAAGGGATGGACAACAATTGCTTTCATTTTGTGATCCAAGACCTCAAAAAAAAAAAAAAAAAAAAAAAAAAAAAAAAAAAACATTGTGAACATATATACCAGTCTCAGTCACTAAATATTTGGTGGATTCCTTCTCTGTCCATGTGAAACCTTAGCCATTTGCCATATCTCCTTCGATCTGCTCATCACAAAGACAAGAACTCTCAGCGACTGCGGTGGGTTCCCAGGCAACGCAGACGCAGCTACGTACTCTCTGCATGCTATGCTTCATCATCCGCCACCACCTCCAACGAGCGTCTCCCTCCGTCGTCAAGCTACTTTTGTGGGTGGCAGAGGTGAAGTGCCACGGTGGCGGCGAGGCAAGGCTTGCGGTGCGTGGTGGCCCAGCAGCTCCTCCTTACAGACTTACAGGCGCGTGAACGGCAGAAGGACAGGTTCAAGACAACTCTGTGTTGTCAACTACGGGCAACACTGATCAAATTAATCTAGATTAGCAATGGAAATCTTCACATCTTCAGAAAACTCGTCCTGAAGAAAAGAAATAAAGCACAACCCCTGTTTTCTGCTTGTCTAATTCTCCCCCTGTTTTTTGTGTACGCATGTAATGTACAGATGTCAGAAGAGACATGAAGGGTATTGCAATTTGTACACTTACTGCTCATGGCATGCGTAGTGCATGCTGTGACATGCGGCCAAACATACATGCTACTACATCATGCACTGATCGGCTGTCTGTCACTGGTTGAATTCAGTTGTGGTTGTGACATTACACGGTCTAATTAACAAGCATACCCCTGTTGTGCCCCTAACTAGCTAATAGTGTAGTTCAATTCAATGAGCTTACGGGATCCCAACTGTCGGACCATGGTAGCATTCCCAACCAATCAAAAAGAGTGCAGTTGAGAAAATAATACTAGATACCTCAGAAGAAATTAATGAACTCATAACACAAACAAATTATGAGAACGGAGCACATTAATTAACTACTGGAAATTACATAGAGTTCGAGTTCGTTCTCAGCACACCAATCCATAGTCGACACATATATAGTCTGGTTTTGTGTGGCAATCCGAAATTGCCAATTATTATCACACATACCAAACCCATACAGACCCAGCAAACCGGCACAAACATGTATGTGCCTTGTGTATTTGACAAACATTATTACAAGAAGTAACATAACACAGTCAGACACCAAGCAGGATACAACTCGCAGAGATGAATTTAATTAATGGAGACGACACCGTAGTGTGTGGATATGAAATGAAGCTCACCTAAGGTAGCTTCGGATGATGTGTGTCTTGCGCGACACAAACTCCGGTGGCGAGACATGCAGGTAGTAGTCACTTTGCTCTGGCAGCTGCATCTGCAGGTTGTCCCACCACTCACGTTCGCCACTCACCTCCACTTTTGACTTGGGGAGTTTCGCCTTCAGGAGTGGGAGACGGTGGAATGATTGGCAGCCTCGGACAAAAAGCTTCTCCCAATTTGGTGCTTCAAACTGAAACGTGGGATCTTCATGGATGCCCAGCAGTTGCGGAAGCTCCTGGAGGTAGATCCTTTTGATGTTTGGGAGTGGAGAAGGTGCTATGCTGTAAGAAATTTGTGTGTAGAAAACTGTCTTGAGGTTGGAGCAGAAGAGAATGACCAGTGTCTCCAGGAACATTTTCTCCAGCCGTGGGCAGTGCTCCAGGTGAATGTGCTTGAGTATTTTCAGAGTAATCAATCTAGAATCTGACAGAATACTAGGCTCCACCAAACTTAGTAGGTTGTTTAGATCGAAGACCTGCAGTATCTGTAAGTTAGGTAAAGCCTCTGAGCCATATGACCTAATTAAAAATACTCCTGCCATTTGATGGCAGCACTGGAGCTGGCATTCTTGTAGCTCATTGAGATTGTAATTGAGGTCTGTAAGGCATCTGACAAAATTATCATCTATAATGAATATTGATTTTGTCACCGAGAAAATATCCCTTAAACCATTTGGGTACTGATTCACTGCCGATATCTCAACACGGCGTTGCATTGGCTGGAGCTTCATTGTGGGCACAATGTTGGATGCCTCAGTAAATTGGACATCACCATATGTTGAATGCCTTTGCATCCTGGTACGTAGCTCAACTTCATTGTCCTGTGGCACCATGCCCCTCAGACTGCATGGTTTAACTTGGACAGTGAATGACTGAAGAAACTGTCCCTCATTGACTAACTTGTTAGCAGCATCTTCCTTGAAGCTATGGAACATTCTAGGGTCATCTACTTTGATATGAGCTGTATTGGTAGTTTCCTCTCTCTGCTGATTTTCATCTCCATAAGTTAATTTCTGCTGGAAAAACATCTTTGGAAATTGGTTATCATCATTTGCATAGTGAACCAAGTAGAAAACCATAGGAAACCGAACCAAAACATGCCATGGAAATCTCATGGAACAAGGTACACCAAGAAGAACTAACATATTGAGTTGTGGTAGATTTGGGAGATTGTGAGGGACCTCCTCAATAGCAGTTCCAGAAAGATCAACAGCCTCCAATGCTCTAAGATCATCACTAAAGTTGACAGATTTGAGCTTGCTGCACCCACGCAAGGACAGCCACCTAACCCATGGTCCAGAGAGTGAGAAGGACAGCCACCTAATCCATCATCATTCATAAATGAGACCCATCTTAGTTGGACGCTCTTCTTCAGATGTGTACTGAGATCATCTTGATTGAGCCGTGGGACACGTTCTGCTAACTTCGAGACACCAGTGTTGTCATTCTGGTAGGATGACATAGTAGTAGGTTCTTCACTTGAAGTGCTTCCTACTGAGGAAATAACAGTAGAGTAGACTGGCAGTAATGAATAGTCCTGCAAGGCTTGAATCACGACCTTCCCAGCTTCATATGCAGACCTGTAGTAGTTGTTCTCTTTCTGGCTGGTGGCTGCTGGTGTATTGGTGGAGATTGCTGTTGAGAAAATTAGGTCCTCATCCACCCAACAACGAACCAGCTCATCAGATGTAACAGAGGAGGTGTGACATCCACCAGCTCCTGCTCCTTGCAGGGGATGGTAGAAGATACCATAGTACAGGCATTGCTGAGCTACGCGGAGCCAAAACTCCTCGTCTCCTTTGTCCTGGAGTGAGATACCAATGGATCTGGCTGCTACATCCCGTAAGGCCTCTTTGATCAATATAACCCAATCTCGGGTACGGAGATCAAGGAAAAACGGGGCGTAATAATACTCTGGAGTTAAATGAAGCCAATCGAGAAAGGTCTCATCAAGACCTTTATCGCCTCTGCTTTTCTCATAGACATGCTTGGAAGTGGCTGAGATGAGCCACCGCCGGTTTTGGAATATCGTTGGCCGCCAGCGGCCCAATATGAAAACCAACAGGTCCAATGAGATGGGAACATGCAGGTTTTCTACGAGCAGCAGATACCTCTTGTTCACTTGCAATGCTTCTCTGATCCGTCCTACTATTGGACAAAAATATGGTTGACGGTCAAACATAGGGTCCCTCTGTATGGATCCATCTGACCCAAAAAACACAATGTACTCCCTTCCAAGAACCTGGAGCATCAGGTTGTCTGAGACATTGCGGTAGCCAAAGTGGACCTCTTCTGAAGCGAGCTGCTTGATGTCTTCTGGGATCGGTGTCTCAAGCAGGGTTGTTGCCAATTTTGTGAGCACATCAAGCGCCAACCGATGCTGCTGGTGGCCTGTAGTGCTGCTTCACACGTATAACGTGGTCATAGGGCCCATAGATGTCTTTGGTGCGCTCGAACAAGAGCCTAGTGAGAGTGGGCATGAACGATGCTGCAGGTCCAATTCCGACGTTCCATATCACCGGGTGCTCCTTGCTCCACTCCTCAACCTTCTCTTCCAACGCTGGTAAATCTTGCCAGCAAAGAAATTCCTCATGCCTCTTGGAAAATACGCGGCGACCCCTGCTTTTAATAGGCCTCTTCAGTGCTCCCTCAAAATGAGTATGTAAGTATACATACATATATAGAAAAGTGATTTCTTTCTGTTTTGGAGAAGCAGATGTCCAATGATTAAATTAATATAACTTAGTCTTTAGTACTTCAATTTATTTCTCTGACAAACAAGTTCATCTTGGTATGACTATCAACAACAAAACAGAGTATTAGTAACTTGCATCCACCATGCGAATCATATTGAACAACGTTATTTTTTTATGGTCATTTGGAGCCTCATACCCCATACGCACTGACGCTGTTTAGTGATTAGCAAAACAATGTATGAACTAGGATAGACATCGTTTTACTAATTGACTAAAGATTGGTCATTTTGATCACTAGAAATCATTTTGATCGCAAGGGCCACAAGACGTATTGGAGTACCTGGCATAATCACCATGCATGATGGCTTATGTATTTACCTGATGTGCTAACAAAAGCAGTTCCTTTAAAAACATATAAGTACATTAGACGGAATTAAGGGCCTCCTTACATACCAAGGACTAATTACTGCACGTAGTTTATGTTTCGTTTTCAGGCTGCATGTAGTACCTCCCGTCATAAATACTTAGACGTTTAACTTTACACGCCTTATTAGAAAAGAAAAACAGAACCATACGTATGTAAGTACGTACGTACATTAGACTGGATTAAGGGCCGGCCTCCTTACATACCAAGGACTGGTATTTCGCCATGGCTGGGAAGCTCGGCTCCTCGCCGGAATTTTGCCAGATTTATGATTCTGGGCTCGGCTGACTCATCTTGTAGAATGGGGAGGGAGCAGAGAAGATGGTGAACACATATGTGAGGTCCTCATGTCTGCAACAGTGGGGTTGCGGTGGTGTTGCCATGGCCGATGATGATAGAGCTCGCCAGCGAATGCGGTGGGTCCTACGGGCCACAATTCGAGTCGATAAAGACACGACGTGATAGAGGGGACAGTGGCGAATGCTGTCTGTAACAAGTCCGAGGCGGCATCCTCAAGCCGGTTTGGCACTCACGCCTGAGCAAAATAGAGAGGAAAAAGGAAAACGAAAGGCATCCTCAGCTTCGTTACCTTTCCACGAAGCTCTGGCTACTGGTCGTAGGCGATAGAAAAGCAGCGGATGGCGTCAATGGCCATAGCGGGCGAGCTCTACAATCCGGCGAGATCCAGCATATGTGTGCGGCAGCTGGAACAAGGGATAGCAGAGCGGCTCGGAGAAGGGAAAAGGGGTGCATCATGGGCTTGCTCCCTTTTATAGGGGCTCTCAAATGCGCTCCTCACGTTGATCCCTAGAATATTGGGATTGGGTCTTGAGGATTTCCATCCCGGGCCGATTCATGCTCAGACACGAGGAAGAGGATGACTGACAAGTGTGGTCTTAGGGTCGGTGACAGACAGAGCAGGTCGGAAGCGCAGTGCGGGCCTCAGGTCCTACTTAGGCTGGCACGCCAACTGGGCATCGGCCTCAGAGGGCATGTTGGGCCAGGTAAGGTCATGGCGAGAACAAAAAAGGGAGAATGTTTCCCCTTTTCTTTTTAGAATTTTCAGTCCTTTTCAAAAAGCATTTTGAATTGTTTTTAATTTAAATCAAATCCACACAGTACAAAGAAATAAATGCTCTAGCATAAACTCAAGAAAATGTTGCTAAGCCTTGTGATAAATTTTATTAATTTAAAGAAAAGCAGATGTCCAATGATTAAATTAACATAACTCAGTCTCTAGTACTTCAATTTATTTCTCTGACAAAGAAGTTCATCTTACTATGTTTGCCAACAGGAAAAACGGAATATTGGTAGTAGGACAGACATAGTCTTGATAAATTACCAATAAGACTGGTCATTGTGGTAATAGGCATAAGAAGACTGCACTAGACACTAGAAATCATTTTGATCGCAGCTGCCACACGACATATATGGAGTACCTGGCATAATAACCATCATGTCCTATGTATATTTACCTACTGTGTTCACAAAAGCGTTTCCTAAAAAAATATGGGTTACCTACTTACCAGTCCAACTTAGTTCTTTAAAGGTGAGTGTGCGCTTATGTATATGATTATCTATGTCTGTAACTGGGCCATGCAAAAAAAATAAAACAAAAGCAGTTCCAATAAAAGTGACTGAGCGTAGCTCAACTGGTTGGGTTCCTTGTGGTGGAACCTACCCACCCGGGTTCAAGTTCTAGACTTGATATGAGTGCTCGTATTTTTCTAGATTTATTCTAGGATTTAACAGCGCTATGCTTTCAGTGGTAGGCGACGTGCCCGTTGACAGCGAGGCGCTTGTAGTGACTTCGTCAACCTCGAGATTTGCCGATCCATTTCAGTTCTACGAAGGTGCTCATAAGGATAGGGTGTGCGTCTGTGCGTTCATAGGGGTGAGTGCGCTTGTGTATAAGAGTGCTTGAGTCTGTAACTAGGTTTTCACAAAAAAATATAAGTACAATAGACTGGTGGATTCAAGGGCCTCTTTATTACGTACCAAGGACTAATTGCTCTGCGTAGTTTATTTATTTATTTATTTTTCTTTCATGAATTGGTCCCTTCTTCATATTTTGTTTTCATGCTGCAAGTACTACCTCTCATCATAAATACTTGACACGTTTGACTTTGCACATCTGAAAGCCTTAGTTTGGTTTTGGCTAATTGATGAAATCTAGGACTAACCCCATTGCCAAGTGCGTAGCATTGGAGAAAGGGGAGGTCCAAGCTAAGTGGTGGAGTGGAGGTCAAGGTGATGGAGATAACCACAAGTGATCAAGTGCCACCCTTGGAGATGAAGGAAGATGAGGAGCATGATGGAATGCTAGAGGCAAAGGTATAAGTTAGGGCATTTTCATTTTGCCGGCCATAGGCGAGTGGAGAAGTTGATGGCCGGGTTTAGGATTGATAACCGTACTATTAAGAGGGGCAATATCGCGCACTACCAGTTATCTAAGTGCCACTAGGTGAGCAATGACTTTGCATGTGCATTAGGGACCTAGTGTGTTAACTATCTCTTACAAAATTTCATTTGAAAATGCTAACACACGCGCACAAGTGGAGAGACACTTTTGTGTTGGCACATGAGAGCATGAAGTGATGGTATTTGGGTGTGGAACCCTCCCGTTGAGCTTGCAAAGCGGGACTCGGAGGTTTTTGGACAAAACGGGGTCACTCAGAGGTGACCGGACGCTGTCCTGATAGGGACCGGACGCGTCCGTCAAGCTGTGGCGTCCGGCGTTTTTTAGGGGCGACCGGATGCTAGGCGACCGGACCGTCCGGTGCCAAGGGTTTCGGTGCGCCGTGTTGGAGCAGTGTAGACCGGACGCCGGGCGCGTCCAGTCAAGGGGCAGCGGACGTGTCCGGTCGGCAAATACCCTCTCTGGGACCTCTCTGGTCAATGACCGGACTCTGGTGTCCGGGCGTCCGGTCGTTGGGACGGACACATCCAGTCATGTGTCTAACAGCGCGCGAGTGATCGAGACGTTGGGCGCGAAGAGTGGAATTCAAACGGCTAGTACACGTGGCCCTTAATGTTGGACCGGATGCTGGACCGGACGCGTCCGGTCGATGCGTTTTGGGCGTCCGGTCAATGTGCAGTAAACTGTTTTTGAGGGTAACGGCTAGGTGCTTTGGTGGGCGCCTATATAAGTGAATTGGCCGGTGTGGGGGAGTCCGTCTTTCCACTTTGACATACTTGACATCCCCTAGAGCTAAGCAAACCTCCTCCCTCACTTTGAATGCCTCTTGATTGATCTAAAGAGTGATTGGGAGAGCTTCTAGTGCATTTGCCTTGTGATTGAACATCTAGTGGCACTAGTGAGCGTTCTTGCTGCGATTGAGCTTATTACTCTTGGTGATTGCTGTCACCTAGACACTTGGAGTATTGTTCTTGGCCACTCCGGAGGTGATTATGAGGGGTGTTGATCCCACCCCGCGGGAGATCGCGAAAGGAATCCTTAGTGGAATCTTGTGTTATTGAGTTACCCTCACTTTATGTGAGTTCTTGTGCCGCCCGGTGAGGGCTTGGCTTGTGACGCCAATTAGCCACCGAACTACCGAGTGTGTGGTCGACACAACGGGGAGTAACGTGCCAGCAAGCACGTGAATCTCGGGATAAAAATCTTGTGTCCCTCAGTGTTCTTGTGTGGTTTGATCCTTCGAGATCAACTTGGATTCCTATATTGGATCATCTCTTCGGGTTTCATTGTATTGACAAGACGGTGATTGGTCATCTTCTCGAAGGCACGGTTTGCACACTCAGTTTCCTTCTTAGTGATTTCATTTGTGCAAAGTAGTGTATTAGGTTGTGTAGCATAGTTGAATTACCAAGAACCCTATTCTTAGTGTGCCTAGTGTATTAGGATTTCTAGAATTGATTAGGTTGGTTTGCAACCCCCATTAGGCTAGCGCAACACTTGCTTCGCCATTTGTTATACTAACCGGTTTGTTTAGTGCTTTGTAGAAATTTTAATTAGGCTATTCACCCCCCTCTAGCCATCTAGGACCTTTCAACATCTTAATTAGAAAAGAAAAAAAGGAGCATACAAGCATAGGCCTTGTGAAATATTATGACTTAATTTCTTGTACTTCAACTTATTTCTTTTGGTTGTGTAAAGACTCAAATCCTACATGTAATATGAATGAAGAGATTTGTGCTATTATTACTAATTATAAGCACCAATAGAGTCTCCATATTAATCCTCACTAGATGCACTAGAAAAAAAAGATAAATGCTAATTAGAAATATCCAACTATCAAATCAAAGACTACCCATCCATCACTGTTGGATCCATCTTGTTTTCTATGAAATTACCCAACTTTTGGATTATTATAGATAAAAATCACTTCTTAGGATAAAACACTTGGTTTAGATGAAATCTTGATTGGTAGTATTAAATTCACAATTAGTTATTAACTTCGTTCTAAATTATAATTCATTTGACTTTTTTGTGTCAAGGGCAATCAAAAAATGACTTAAATTTGACTATTTTTACATGATTTTTTTGAATGACATGAGCAATCAAACTTGTGCTAAAAAAGTCAAACGAACTATAACTTAAAACTAAAAGGAGTAGTAAAATATTGGACGAGCCTTATTATTCACATATAACTTGGCAATGCATTTTTATCCAATGAAGTCACACCTCTACGTTAATCCTCACTAGATGAACTGGACAAAAGGATAAATGTTGAAATTCTCATATTAATCACAAACATCCAACCACCAAATCAAAGACTAACCATCCGTCACAACTGGATCTATTTTGTTTTCTAGTTATATCATTACTTCACATAGTTTAGAAAAATATAAACAAGTGATCACGCACCAATCATATTCAGGGTAATTGACGATTCTGTCCACCAAGTGAAAGACATCATCATCTTCGTCATCCATTTATAATTGCTGAGTCTCGTCTGCTCAGGCGCGGAAGTTAGTCCCTCCTGAAAAATGCAACTCTGTCACTATTTTGTTTCTTCAAACAAATAAAGTGTCCTGCCCATTACGGTTCGATTTCAAAAGCAGAGAAAAACGAATTATAAACTAGCATCTCAATCATAGACCTTAAATATAGAACAGTCCTCTACTTAGAGCCACAGCAAAAAAAAATAGTCCAATAGGCTCTCAACTCGAGTCTTGACGTTTTGTTTTGGCTGTCCAAATGTTTCACTGCCTCGTTTTGTGAATATGTACGAAGCTCCCTACTACATAGATTTTTCATGAGGAGTTTTTTCCGGCTCCAACTTTTTTCTTTAATGTGTCCTCCCTCCTTTGTATGGCGCCCTGCCCCACCCCCCCTCCCCATTATGCTGCCACCTCCAGCCTCTATATAAAACCTTTGCTAGCTAACCTAGTACAAAACCTTTACACAGTAAAGACATTCAAGAAGCCACGCAAATATACACTTGTCTGTTGTAGTTTTGTTGTAATTTATTGGTTTAATGATATATTCTAGAAAGGATTATCATTGTCAATTAATAACACACGCCAGAGGTGATAAAATAACCATGGTCATCACCACCATTTGGAAACCAGCAGTGCTACCACCACCTACCTTCACCGATGGGGGACAAAAACAGCCGTTGATACCAGGATTTTCATTCTGAATTTGTAGGTTCAGATTTGTAAAGGCTAGACAAAAATTTACAGACTTCTCAAAATTTCAGCAAGAATTTTGGTGATTTTTCTGCTTTTCATTTCTACCAGACGGTTTTAGTGTCACTTCAGTAGGCTGAACCAAGGGGTGAAGTTTCGAGCAGCAATCCATCCAACGTAATATCATTGCTTCACACTGTTGTGAAAATATAAATGCAGACATAAGAATAAAAAGTGAGTGCGATCACGCACCATATATATCCAGGGTAATTGATAAGAATGTCCACCAAGCCAAAGACATCTTCAGCCATTTATTACGTCCAATCCCTCATCTTCTCAGTCGAGGATGCCTAATCCCAATAGAGAAATGGAATGCTTGCAATGCTATAAGTATTTTGTTTGTGTCAGCAAATTAAAGTGCATTCAACGATCAATAATATCATGAATACTATTTGAAGAGGACTCCCAAAGGCAAATGATATGTTATATATGTCCTAAATAATAAAATATATGTACTCTGTGCTGTGCTTGTGTAGCTCAGTGCTGTGCTTGCGTTCAGAATTTTCTTTTATTTTCTCTTGTTTGGATTTTGCCATTTTGGTTAGCTCCTGATATTTGTCTGCCCCCCTAATGTGTGCGTGTGTAGCTCCATTTGTTCATCCATCTGTGCTCTGCTCAATTGTGCGATTTATTGTTTCTTTTATCTTTTTTTCTTGAATTATTGCATATAAGACAATTTTCCTTCTGCGTGGTGGAGAAGTGGTATGACTTCAGCTACATCAGCAAGAACACCTACCTCACAGGATATGGCAAAAGTAGGGATAAATTCATAAAGGTCAAAAAGTAAAGGCAAATCGTTGTTTATATTTAACACAAGGGCATGAACGCAAACACCCATGCCACAAAAGTAAACTCAGGTGAACCCTCATGCGCCTTATATCTATTTTTTGTTAATGACAGCAAGTGTGTATAGGTAGTTTATTTCAAAATATTACTGGATTTTGGAACTATAATTCAAACTGAAAAATATGTCCAAAACATTTTTTTCTGTGCTGAGGACTGTGGACCAAACAAGCAAAACTTAGATTTGTAACATTTGTGACTCTTCTGCTAACCTTGTATAAGGCGACTACCTCTCCCTATGGTCCATGCGATAATTCTTAACGGAGGTGGCATGAACATGTATCGACAAAAAAAATTCAGTTTTCTTTATCTTTTAGTTGTTTGATTTGTTTGGCTATTAGACACGTAACCATTGGCAGCTAATACTCCAACATAATGATTTGTGTACTCAACTAGCAACCACAACAATAGCTTATTGGAAAAGTGTCGTTTAAAGATAAGATAAGGATAAGAACGTGAGTTTGATTCTTTATTTCTCAAAAATATCTTAGAATTTTCTATTTTGACTTAATTATTCTTTTCATCAGGAGGTAATAAGTAAAACAGCAACACAGAATGGACGGTGAGGGTAGGTGCGTGAGAAAAAAAACAGCGTGAGGGGAAGGAGCGTGAGAGAAAAAGACTGAGAGAAAAATAAAGCTCCATACAAATGCTGTGATTTTAATCCAGAATATTAGTGCGATGAATCACTGAGCAAGAAGTTTCTTTAATTCTAGCTGCACTACTACAAACAGCTACTGTATCCCTATCTCTCTGTCCATCTGCTTATTTCTTCTTCTTTAGTTTTTTTTTTTTTATCAGCACACTGGTATAGTGGTATATTTTGTGTTTGCACAAACATGTATAGTTTCCAATCTATGGATACAGTATGGAGCTTATGTTCTTTGGGTCTATCTAATGCATTTGTTCAGTTTTCACAAGTGTTCTTGTTCATACATGTTTGATTTGGCTTGGCTGCAAACAAAACACTACACAAAGGACAGGCCTATAGTGTTCTTTAACTCTCTTTATTCAATTCAAAACACATATGCAAACCCTCACACATGCTGACATACACTCTGCCTTAATTAGCACACTAATTCAAGTAACACAAAACACTACTCCCTCCAGTCCGATATATGTGGCGCACACTCATTTTTGGTTTTGGCTACAAATATCTGGCGGAGTGCGAAGTTATCGAGAGTAAATTAATTAGTCTTCAGTTAATCAAAGCGGCATGCATGTTGCTAGCATTGAAGCGTTGCATGCAACCAACCTATCAGTGATTAGATAGGAAACGTTTTCACCTACGAAGGCGTCAACTCTTTTCGGGTGACCAATAGAAATCGTGGCCAGGCAGTGCGGCTGCTACTCGACATGCATAAGTTAATGCATTTCTTGGTATCTAGAATTTGGTTTGCTACGCCACATATACAGGACCGGAGGGAGTATTAGACTAGCTATAGTCTATGTATGATATGGTAATTTAACAGAGATTTTATTGAAAATGTACCTCGTTTCAGATGAACAATCATTGATCCTATCAGTTGAGGTCGGAGACTGTCAATGTGAGACGTGTGACAGCATTGAGACTTGAGAGAGGTTACAACAACGTGCAGGGGTGAGACTTCGAGGTTTGATGTGCTGAATGAAAAAATAAAGGGCTGCTGTCCCTGACACCCTGTGTAATCGACCGGCCTCCTCCCGTCCGCCTTTATGGAGCCTTCTTGGTGGTGAAGGCATCTGGTTTAGGCCTCATTCGTTTCGGCCTGGAACCGCCCGGAACGCAGCCTGTTCCACCCAGATTGACACGGCCCAGTTCGAACCCAGGTCGGGCTAGGAATAGCCGTTCGGTTAGATGCGGCCCAGAATGGAAACTGATCGATCCGGGCCCTTTTTTCTCCTCCTCGGCCCGGAATAGAGACCGAGCGTCCGGAACATAACCTGGAATCGCCTGGATCGACGCAAGCGGACGCAACGGCGCAGCGCATCGCATCGTGAGGGGACGCGACGGCGCGGCACGAGACGACGAGCTGCTTCCCATCCAACGTCTGCGCTCTCCGCCGTCTTCTCACCGGTAATGCACCGGCTTCTCCAATGGCGGAGCCAGGGGGGGCTGGCTGGGGCCATGGCCCCCCCTGACATTTGACAACAAAAATATTTGCTATTTAACTTTATGGCTTTTATTTATATTAAGAGAACATCATATAAAATCCTTGTCATATGTATCTATTAATTTCTAGATATATGATACATGATAAAATAATAAAAAACTAAAAGTGTCTTTGGTTCGTGTAGTTATCTCATGTTTCATAACGTTATATGCATTATGAGTTCATCCCATGAATTTAGGTAGAATCAACTCATTCCTCTTGCATATATACTAATTATTAGTTTGTGACACATGAAGTGTCAACACATTCCATTTCACAAACCAAACAAAAAAAAGTGACCAAATGCACCCAAAATCATCACTTGAGCATCTCGGAATAATTAGGTCCACACTCAAGATTCATATCACTTACCACCAAAAAATAGCGCCTTAGGATAAGCTAGATGGTCACAACGAGGAACCTAACAAGCTAAGTTGCATTTGATTTTACATGTTAGCTTCTTTATTGGCCCCCCCCTCCCTAAGTTCAATTTCTGGCTCCGCCACTGGGCTTCTCGTCTTCGTTGCCCTCTTCTCTCTCGGGCGCTAGGGTTCTTTCTTGGCTGCGCTTGATCTGTCGCTTGATCCTGCTAGATCCATTGCTAGGTCCGGGCTGGCGACGATGGAGTCCATGGACCAGTCGAGGAAGCGGCAGCCTTTCTTGAGAAACTCCGGGAGGTGGCCTAGGAGCGGTTGTGCGTGAGGACGTGGTTGGTTGGCTTGTTCTTCTTGGTCGTCAGGTGATAGGAGATGCACATGGGGAGCAGGGCGAGCAGTAAAATGCATTGGCTTGCAGTTCAGAGGAGGAACCCATTGCCGGACCCTGTAGGTTTTGGCAACAGCTCAAGCCCTGTCTTCCTCCACCCCTGTGTTGATTTACCTTCCTCTGCTGTCCTCTTTGTGTTTGGCCATGGAAAGGGGGTGTCGTTTTCCATCCCTACATCTGTCTTTTCTTTGGCCTCATCATGGGCGTTAGCAGGGGTATTTTCGTTTGCGTGGTTAGTGTAATCATCCTTGAAAAGGACAGTAATCCATGAATGTGTCCCTCTTCACAACAATCAATGTGGCAGCAAGTGGGAAATGCTAGTTACAACGAAGCAGCTGATTTTCAGGCTGTCAATCTGTGCCTTACTAGTCGTCCAAGCAGTCTCTCAAATTTAATTTGCATTGCAAAATTAAAGTTGACATACAATATGCCATAATCCATGCTAGCTTATTTTTGCGCTAATTGTGACCATGGCTGCTGCTGAAATGCAGTTACTTATATTCGGTTTCTGAACTCCATTATCTATATTCTGATGGTGTGACAGCATTAGCAGTACCCAGCTAGCTGCATGCCCCTGTGCACTTGTGCTAATTCATGAAGATGCTTAGTCTCCTTTTCAAATACCCACTGCGATTCATGAAGACGCTTTTAACTACCATTCGCCATGTCAGTCAATGGGCAACTGGGAATCTTGAGATGTTGGCCCTTGTCTTCTCTAACAATGCCTTTTCTGCTCATATACATGCTCTTACTATCATTATGAACTACACCGAGTTTGAGAACCTAAAGAAGGCCATCTATTTATGTTTGGAGTAGTACAAGACCATAATCTGCAAGTATACTTTGATGCCTCGTTAACGTCATCAGTAGCAAGTTTTTTTTAGCACAGAGGAGTAGGGCTGAATGTGCCTTTGCATGGCACAAATACTAGACAGTTCAGTTTGTATGTCTGCATGTTCCTGGTATAGTCCAGGTTTGAATCCTGTACTACCGAACAATTATTTTTTTTGATATATGGGAATTAAACCACATGGAATAGCACCTAGGCCAGGTTTGAGTGACACACATGGAATCACTCAAACCAGGCCAGGTTCCAATCCAGTTCTGGATTCATTCCGATGCTACCGAACGAGGCCTTAAGAGGCTGACGGAGGGCTCAGAAGCCCCTGAAGCCCGGAGGAGTCTTGTCCTCTTGTGTCACACCCCTTGCTTGACCCTGTCAGAAGGGTCATCGGCAAGGCCACACCAGTTGGGCAGTGTTAGAGGGGCCTCGAGCATTGGGCGCTCTGCTTGGTCCTAGGCCTTGCATGGCGCTCATGGCTGGGAGCCAAGGACAGGGTTCAAGCCCCTTGTTGATCAAAGGCCCGAGGCTCGAGCGAGCCCAAGACTCTTGAGCAGAGGCGGCGAGCATGCTCGAGCTTGGTCTTATCTATTTGCTGGAAGGTGCATGCGAGTGCACCTGAAGGGTGTAACCCCGAGCCCTCAGGCGACCCTAGAGGGATTGGTCGGGAGGTTACTCAATTGAGAGTATTGTCCTGAGGCTTGACATACCCTAATATCAGGATCTTGTCAATAGACAAGCTTGTCATGATGACTCATCTGTAGATTTAACTCGAATCCAAATAGAAATAGAATAAATCAAGAAAAACTACCACCATAAATTACATGATGCACCAACAACAATCAAGCATTGGGCCAAACAAATTTGGCAAGATCAGGGACCATCAAGGTCACCACAGAGGCCACCTGGGCCGTAGCGGATGCAGATGACGTGACGGCATCAGTGAGGCCATGATTGCGACAGCAAGGCGGTGACAGCCTCTCCTTGTCGGTCGGTGGACGAGGAGGGCCTCCGCTTGACACTAGAAGGGGTGAGGCCAGGTGAGGAGGTCTCCACGGGGAAGGGCAAGGAGATCGCTTTGGGAAGGCCAGAGCGATGAGGGGGCAGATGATGGCACCAGAGGAGAGAGGAAGGCGCGGGGAAGGTCTCCACGGGGAAGGGAAAGGAGATCGCTTTGGACGGGAGGCAGGTGCAGGGAGGTCCCTTTGGGTGGCGTGGAGAGGCGCTGAGGAGGCCGGCGGCAGTGATGCCGATGCCCCTCCAAGGGGTGGGCTGCGGGGATATGCGCATGCATGAAAAAAAAATACAGTGTGGGTACTGGGTAGACCGGATAAGGATCGGATAACTAGACAAATAGAGAGGGAAAATAGGAAAGAAAAGGAAAAAAGAAAAATATGTTTTTTTTTTGCTGGTAGGGAAATGTACATTTTTCTTTCAAATCTATATACTATACTTTATTTTCATTTTATTCTTATCAAGATTGTATTTAATATTGATATTGAAGTTAATGTGATCCGCAAACAAACAAAACACACTTTTTGTATGAAATGCATAATTGACATGTTGCACAAATATCTCTTAAGCCTAATTTAATAATTCATATGCATTTATTTTCTTGCAACTTTTCATTTATACCAGGTAGAGTGGGGGGCTTCTCTCATATCATTGTCTCTTTTTTTCAAAGAGAGGGCCACATCGAAAATTGAAATAGATAGCATTGGATTTTATCAAGAATTGATGCTTAGAACACAATGTTAATAATCTCTCCATTGCAAATTATAAGCCATTCTGCCTCTGTTCGGAAAGAGATTGAAATCGCAATTACTACCTCCGTCCCTTAATACTACAACTCATAGAATCCATGCCAGTTAAACCTTTTGAACTTTGACCAACTTTATAAAAAAGGCATCAATATCTATGACATAAAATGAGTATCTTATAAAAATACATTGTATGATAAATCTAATGGTACTAATTTGGTACTATACATCTTATATTTTTTTTCTAAAATTTGGTCAAAATTTAAAAATTTTGACTTAAGATAACTTTTAGAAGTTGCAGTATTCAGGAACAGTGAGAATACTATATAAATATTGGTTTACATATATAAAGACATCCATAAGGCAGCGCATATCAGCTATAAAAGCAACATGCACAACTACGCTTCCCAACAAATACCTGCTCCGCCTTGCTCCCGTCATCCCCCCACGGCCAACGCCCACCAACCACCCCATCCATCCTAAGTTGATTGGACCTCGCACTCACGGCCTACCATGCCCATTAGTCCTTCCCCACAGCCCGGCAAGTGGTGCTCCCGTGGCTATGCCTCTCACCACCCACGAATTCGAACCGCCTCCATCGCCGGACTGGCCACCATCCTAGAACCGGAGGAGCCCTCGAACCCTAACCTAAGGGCCGGTGTGAGCTGTTCTTCCCTACCACCACCTACCCATTTGCTGTGCCGCTCTGGCCACACCCTGCATGCCCCTGACTCCCGCACGACCCCCCACCCCCCCACCCCAACTTAGAGGAAGACGGTATGCGCGCGTCGAATAACGGTTGGGCCTATACGTGTGTGCTGTGTGCATTGAGAGTAATGAACAAAATAGTTTCTATTATTTTGAAATCATAAAAGATGTTTTCTTAGTGATAGCTATGTTATAAGGGAACGCATGTAGTGCAAACTAACTTTCCGTAAAAACTCGTGCAAACCACAGTAAAAAAGTCATCTAAATTCACCAAAAAATTCACACATTTAGATGATATGATGATACACAACCTCGCAAAATATCTTGTCGAAACTCAAATTTGTTTGTGAGATATAAAAATAATAAATTTTAAGCCAGAAAACTATCCAAATAATTTGGTAGAAATTTATTATTTTTATATCTCACAAAGGAAATTGAGTTTAGACAAGATATTTTGCAAAGTTGTGTATCATCATATCATCTACATGTGTGAATTTTTGGTGAATTTAGATGACTTTTTACCATGGTTTACTCGGGGTTTTAAGTGGAAAATTAGTTTGCACTACATAATGCTCCCATGTTATAAATGATAATTCTGATGAAGATAATGTACTGATTTATGATGTTTCATAATTCAAGAATTACCATTGAAATATAAATTTTCATTCATGGATGCCATGACATTATTTAACTTTTTAGTAGACTTTATTTATGAAGGTGCGAGCTATCCATACCTGGTAGAAAAAAAATGAAACAGCACCATGCCAAAAGATAAATCGATAGCTAAACAGGCCACGCACACAGCAAGACAGATCCCGGCAATTTCTTGAAGTCGTCAAATATCATGGACGCACGCGGATCAGCCTAATCTGAAATAAAGTAAACAGCAATTTAATAAAAGCAATGGTGTTATTACCGTAGAAAATCATATTCTCAGGTACTACTATAAAACAAGATTTAGGAGATAATCTTAATAATTATGATGTACACTTCGGGCCGCTGTCAGAAGAAATAAAATAATGACAGGCACTTAAAATCCTTTGTCAGAGCAACTTTAAGCTAAATTTTTTACCTGGCTAAATTTTGTTCCTAGGGATCCAGTGGACCCAGCTAGAAGACTAGTTAATGTTTTGCTATTTCAAGCTAGCAAAAGTTTAGCTGAGTCTATTGATTAGATGATCCAAATACCTAAGGTAATGTTTATCTTGGGTAACTTTTAGCTCACTCAAGTTTATCTTTGAAAGTTTAGCGAGCTAACCTAGCTAGCTAGCTAAACTTTTGTTGGTGGATCAAACAAGGTGTAAAGGAAGGAACTAATAAATCATTCTATAAACATAAATTTGGAAGTTATCTCCGGCTATAGCTGTTTGGAAAAACTTTAGCTAAGTTTTTTTATGTACAAGTTAGCTCTTAACTGCCGCTATAGCCCGATATAGTCGGCTATAGTCTGTTTTGAAAACCTAAATGCCTTAGCCGGCGATATAAAACCTTAGCGCTTCCTCACCCCATCCTCTTCTTCTTTATCTTCGTTCTCAACTGCTTCCGCCGGCGGCTGGCAGGCCACGAGTACCTTTGCCGCAAGGCACGCCTTGCCTGCGATTCCCCTCAGGCAGTGATGCCGTCTAGACGTTGTTACTGCCGCACTTCGGCTCTCGCATAGTCACATACAGTGACACTCAGGCTCGGTCAGCGGCTCTGCTCCAAGCGCAGCGCCACGATGTCAGTAACGTACACGAGCTCCCAGCCATGGCGGGTAGGATAGCTAGGGGTGGTGCCTGAGGGGCAGTCCGGCAGTGGGCCGAGAGACTGTATGGAATGAAATATGCCACGCCTCGGCCTGGAAGTCATCTTCTGCACAGGCTCATCTAGGACTGGGATTCTTTGTTTTTGGTCGTGGTGCCGCAGAGGGAACAAAATTTTGTGGGCACTGGCTCCTCTCGTCAAAAATCGCCGTGCGGTGTAGGCTTGCTAATTGCTATTGCAGTTGCAGCAGCGCTTGGTCTCTGTCATAGACAGGAGGGAGGCTCGTTGGTGTTGTCGGAAGACATCGAGTTGGAAGCAGCCAGGCCGGCACGTGTGGTGCACAACGCCAAGCAATGAGTATCTTGTTCTCCGCATTGCCCAGCATCTGCCCACCTTCCTTCATCGACACAGTACTCTCACTTCCAACATGGCAACTTTGGATAGGAATGGTGAACATAAACTGAAGAATTTACCATGGGTCAAAGCAAGACGTACGGCCAGGAACTACTTTGCCCTTTTAGCTATTTGGTCTAGTCCCCGACCGGTGCCATTTACTGCCAGCAACATCTTAACTGTTAGCCATTGTAGTCTTGGCGGTTAGCCATTGTACTTCCCCATAGGCATAGGTTGTGTTTCTAGTAGCCAAGGGCCTAGAGGAGGTTGTACAATCAACTTTTAGAGACGACCCATGTTTTTTAGGTCTCAAGAAAAAAATCTCTAGGCGATCAATAATATGGCCTCCTGCTATAGTAATCTTTTTTCAAAGAAATTATTTATTGGGTGTAAAAAGTAGAAAATATATTTTATCCCACACCTAAAAATGGAAGATGCTAAAATGGAAGATGATCAAGCGTAACTGTGTGGTGGTAATTGGTGCTACAAGATAACAGTGATGGTGTCGCTAAACGAGGGATCGTGGAGGAACAACCTTTGCTGGGCAGAGGACAGGAGCTAGTGCCGCTGGAATTAGTACCAAATTATCCATCCGTATTCATTTGTCATGATGAATAGGATGGTGGCATACACAAGATCGAGGTGCAATCAGATCACAATAGAAATTCGGAAAACTGCAAAAATATACAGTTGTCGCCTAGACACCATGTTACATTCTAGGATATGGAGCTCTGTAGAAAAATGATTTCGTGTCTAGTGCATTCGTCATTTAGTTACTCAAATTTATCAATAATGCTGCTGCATTCCAACATTCTAGCTTGTACACACTCAGGGACGTACGAAATATTTCATAATATAATGATAACACCATATGATAATCACACCGTAAATGATTAAGTGAGAACGCCACACAGAACACACACATGGGTAGCTATCTTCTAGATGAGTAAGAGTACCAAAAAAAAAACTCTAGACTGAACAAAATAATGAGTCACAGAAGTGGTACCTGGATTCACACGAACTGGCATTGCGACTTTCTGTTGAGGAGACTATGGATGCGAGAGATGAAATGAGAGATGTGAGGTGATTGCAGAGAAAGCAACGGCCACGCTTGTCGATGAAGGAATTATATGCGTGCCGCACAAAACAAGCACCCTAGCTACTACTCGTACCTTATTATGGGATGGATTTTTTTTTTTTTTTTTTCAGCTGGATGCAATGCACAAGCAAGGAACGTCTTCGCCTTTCCGAAAACTGTTATTAATGTCACTTCCCGAGGTAATCATCATGTCACTAGCTAGCAAGGAGAACAATGTCTTCCTTTTGTATCATTAGAGCTAAAGTAAAGGTAACGAACGCTCATCGAGAGTTTAAAACTTTAAATTTCGACAAACTAAAGTAAAGAAAACAAATAGTATGTTGAAGCGTGATTATCCAAAGGAAGCCCTCGATGCATGTGATGCATGGTTAAGGATCACGTGGTTGCAGCGGCATCTAGAATACAGTTTATTTATGCTGTATTTCAGAAACATGTGATGCATGGTTAAGGATCATAGAGAAACTGAATACCACCGCTCTCAATACATTTATATATACTGTATTTGAATTCGAAAAAAATAAATCTAACAGAGGGGAAAGATTAAAATGTAACCACATATATAAACATACGTCGAACAAATCATCATTTGGTAATAACATAAGCGGAGGACAAAGATACACATTTGCAGAAAGAACTGATTACATGCGTAAGTCTTTATTTTTTTTGACCCCTGCTGTTGGGACAATATCAAATCAAAGAAACCTGCTCTTCAGGACGATAGCAACCATGGCTTCCGTGCAACTTCTTCAGTCTCCATACCATACGAATCCAGACCGACAGGCCAATAATACAATCACACAGGAGCGGATTGGCTACAAAAATTACAAACAAAAAACAATGTGCATGAAATGTTTTATTATATTAACCGCGCAGTTGGCCTTGATTAAGATGAAACAGAGTGGCCTTAAGATGAAACAGAGTACCTGGACTGTATTTTGATGACCCAGCATTATTGTAACTTTCAGCTGAGGAGGAGAGGCTTGGTAATATGATATGAAATGATATAACCTTTGCAGATTAGAAAATGAAGAGGCGTCAGAAGGATCGAAGGTGATGTAGCATGTATAAATAATAATATTGTCTGTGCTCCTTGAGTGATAATATATATGCTCACCATCTGGCCCGAGAAGAAGCTGGCGAGCTAGCTTGGATTTTTATCTTTTCAAAGCTAGATGCAAGGCCACGCAAGGAATGCATTCCCATATCTTTTTAGAAAGCTCGACGTGTTAGTTTCCAAGGCAATGATTCCGCAGGCACGGAGCAACCTGTTTGAAGCCAAAGTAAAGGTTAAAGACATTAATAAAGCAATTAAAGTGGAAGCGTCAGATTGAGTTAATCATGAGGTGCGGTTATTTCTTGGCTTGGTCTACACATGGGTGAAATGATTTTTGACCGGCGCCTCCTTTTTTAGAGGCTGTGAGTCCAATAAACTTGTCTCTGGAAATCGTTTCTATGGTCTCCGGTGTATGGCCCACTCCTTCAAGTTGATTTCCAGAAGTACCCCTTACAAATGAATTTGAAATTGAGCAAATTCTCTACCTTAATTTTTAAGGATTTACAGGATCCCTCACCTCACCAATACTGCACATCGCTAAGAATTAATGGTGGAAGCACATTCGTTTCGGACGACTGCCCTGCACTACTCCAGATCACTATATCAGTACATGGTCTAAACCTGGCATCACTGCCTGAATTGGGTCCAGCATAGGAAAAACGTTATTCATGAGGCTCACTTCGGGAGGGGTTTTGAGCCCGAACTGAAATTAGATCAAATAAAAAGGTAGCACAAAATTGCAGAGGGTTCTATACTAGAAAGTAATTTTTTCGGATATGTCATGGTTCTAGCTTCTAAGCATTAATTGTAATATCAGTGCTGTAATTTAGCTCCTGTCCACATTTGAAACCAGCCATGTTATATTTTTTCGGATCTGCCAGGAGTTCGTGATGAAGTCTGCCGCTAGAACATCACCTGGCCACGCTTCACTTCTTCTATCAAGCAATGGTGGAAGAACATCACCCTGTCGCACAGAGCGCACACAAGGCGGACAGAGAGGGAAATAAAGCCTCAAGCAACTGTGTGCGGACTATCATTAGTAGTAGTAGTTGTTATATATGGGCGAAGCTGGGCTTGGCTGTGTAAGTGTGCTGAGGCCATATCACAGGAGAATTGACCAACCAACTGACGACATTGGCTCCCCAAGGTAGCCTCAGACTCTCTGAACAGGAATGCACGCCCCTGCCATCAGCACGTACCAGGCAGGGTCCAGGGACGACAATGACGGATGACATGATTCATGGAGTCCACCGAGCTCTCATCCCTCCAAAACACAAAAGGATGACATGATTCACGGAACAAGCTGCACAAGAGGATCTGCGCACGCCATGAAACGAAATGGGCAGAAGCGATATGGGGAACCCTTTGTTCTGCGAAATTTTCAGCTGAAACACCGAAATATTGTGTTGCTGTAGCCCCTATGAATGTGCTCCGGATGTTAAATAATTTGAGCTTGGTCTTGGTCACTGGTTGCCTTTGCCTGTAAAAGTATTCGACCGCCATGGGGAGACTCCCCTTGGCTCTGTGTTTAAAAATTCTGATCGTATGTTTCCTTCAGATTCATGCTCTGTCCTGAAAACTACATGGATGCATCTTGACGTCAACCTACCTGTTCCCTACAGTGTATTATCATCAGATAACACATAATACCAACAATGTCAAAAGAAAAGCCCCATCATCAGATAATAATGAGAAAATTACATTAAGCACCACCGGAGTAGTAATCAATGAGCCCACAGACATATAAAATACGAAATAGAGTTCATTAACCATTCCATATTATACAAAAGGTCCAGGTTTGTTATCAGCACGCCAGTTCATAAGTCCATACATGTAGCTTGGTTTCATGGCAACCTGAAACCGCCAATTATTAACACATATACAGAACAAATACATGTCAAGCAAACCAGCACAAATATGATATGTCCCTTGGCAAACATTATTAGAAGAAAACAAACACACTCATCACAAAGCAGGATACAATACAACTCACTGAGAAGGACCGAATGGGGAGGGCAACTTAGTTGTGTGCTTAGCACAGAGGTGTGGATCGGAAACCAAACTGATCACCTGAGGTAGCTTTCAATGATATGTTTCTTGCGTGATACAAACTCTGGTGGCGGCACATGCAAGTAATGGCTACTCTGCTCTGGCAGCTTCAAATGCAGCCTGTTCCACCACTCACGCTCTCCGTTGACTTCCACCTTGGACTTTGGATATTCCTTCTTGAGGAGTGGGAGACGTTGAAAGGATCGGCAGCCCCGGACAAAGAGCTTCTCCCAGTTTGGTGCCTCAAATCGAAACAGGACATCATCATGGATGTGCTGCAACTGTGGAAGCTCCTGGAGGTAGATCTTTTTGATCCTTGGGAGTGGAGAAGGTGCTACTCTGTAACCACGAGGTTTAGTGTAGAAAATTGTCTTGAGGTTGGAGCAGAAGAGAATAACTAGAGTCTCCAGTGCAGGTAAAGACAAACTACATGGAAACATTTTCTCTAGCCGTGGGCAGTGCTCCAGGTGAATGTGCTTTAGTAACTTCAAAGTAATCAAATAAGAGTATGAACGGCTAGGCTCTACCAACCTTAGTAGGTTACTCATACTGAAGACCTGCAGTATCTGTAAGTATGGTAAAGCTTTTGAGCCGTCCGAATGCATTAAAAATAGTACTATCATTTGATGGCAGCGCTGGAGCTGGCATTCTTGTAGCTCATTGAGATTGTAATTGAGGTCTGTGAGGCATTTGACAAAATTATCATCTGTAATAAATATTGATTTTGTCACAGAGAGAATATCCCTTAAACCATTTGGGTACTGATTAACTATTGATATCTCGACATGACGTTGTTTTGGTTGAAGCTTCAGCATGGGTGCAATGCTAGCGGCTTCAGAATACTGGACATCACCATATGTTGAATGCTTCTGCATCCTGGTACGTAGCTCAACTTCATTGTCCTGCGGCACCATGCCTCTCAAACTGCATTGTCCTCCATTGACTAACTTGTTAGCGGCATCTTCGTTGAAGCTATGGAACATTCTGGGGTCGTTTACTTTGATATGAGCTGTATTGGTAGTATCCACTTTGTGCTGATTTTCATCTCCATCAGTTAATTTCTGCTCACAAAACATCTTTGGAATTTGATTATCATCACTTGCACAGTGGACCAAATATAAAACCTTAGGAAACCGAACCAAAAGATGCCATGGAAATCTCATGGAACAAGGTACGCCAAGAAGAAGTAACATATTGAGTTGTGGTAGATTTGGGAGATTGTGAGGGACCTCCTCAATAGCAGTCCTAGAAAGATCAACAGCCTCCAATGCTGTAACATCATCACTAAAGTTGATAGATTTGAGCTTGCTGCACCCACGCAAGGACAGACGCCTAACCCATGGTCCAGAGACTGAGAAGATTCTCAGATTAGGATGCCCAAGGATCTTCATATCTTCCAATCCCTCCCATGTTTGTATATAAAGATTTTCAAGAAATGTTGGTAGTTCCCAGAGTGCCTCAAGCCTTAAGCTAATGCAATTAGAAATAAGTAACTCTTTGAGGCATTTGGCTTCAGATAGTGACACTGGCAGTGACATCAATAGCACATTGTTGGTTAGCTTGAGTGTATGCAGGCTTTGCATTCCTTGGAACATTTGCTCTGAAAGAGAGGTAATCTGAGTCCCATCGACATGAAGAACCAAGAGATTTGACAGTTGAGCCATGGAAGGAGGTAACTCTCTGAGATTGGTGCAGTTGCTGAAAATGAGCTCCTCGAGACTTGACATTTCATAGAAGAATTCAGAAGGCAGGGTGGTGAACTTTGAGCCTGATAGGTCAAGGAAGTGCAGATTACGCTTGTTACTGCCATCTTGTTGTGTTAGCTCAAGCAAGGGGACCCCATTCATGTCTAGGGACATGAAGGTTTTTGAGATGAGCAAGTGGTGATGATGTTTCTTTGTCAGAAGTAGATGGTGGTGAAGACAAAGTATTTAGCTGAGTGCAGCCTCTGAGCGAGAGCATGTAGAGATTCAACAGATGGGAAAATGATGGAGGAAATGAATCTATAGGGGTGTAGGACAAATCAAGGACATGGAGGTGTGGGGTGAGCAGTTTATCAAGATGAAATGCAGATATATCTAAACAACCTCTCAAAATAAGGGTTGTCATCACTGTATCTCCTCTGGTTTCCCTTGGGTACCAATCCCAGCTTATGTGCCTCCCACCATCATTCATAAATGAGACCCATCTTAGTTGGTTGTTCTTCTTCAGATGAGTATTGAGTTCATGTTGATTGAGCCGTGGGACATACTCTGCTAACTTCAAGACTCCAGTATTGACATCCTGGTTGGATGACACAGTAGTAGGTTCTTCACATGAAGTGCTTGCTGTTGAGGTAGAAATAGAGTAGACTGGCAGTAGTGAATAGTCCTGCAAGGCTTGCATCACGACCTTCCCAGCTTCATATGCAGACCTGTAGTAGTTTCTCTGTTTTTTGTTGGTGGCTGGTGGTGTATTGGTGGATATTGCTATTGAGAAAATTAGATCCTCAACCACCCAGCAACGAACGAGCTCATCAAACGTAACAGAGATGTCACGTCCAGCAGCTACTGCTTGCAGGGGATGGTAGAGGACACCGTAGTATAGGCATTGCTGAGCTACGCGGAGCCAAAACTCCTTGTCTCCTTTGTCCTGGAGTGTGATATGAATGGATCTGGCTGCATCCCATATGGCCTCTTTGATCAACACAGCCCAATCTATGGTACGGAGATCATGAAAAGACAGGGCATAGTAATACTCTTGACTTAAATTAAACCAATTGCGCCCTTTAGGAGCTACTGTGCCTCTACTTTTTCATATACATCCTTGGAAGTGGTTGAGATGAGCCACCGATGGTTATTCAATATAGATGGCCGTCGGCGCCCCAATATGAGAACCAACAGTTCCAATGAGATGGGAACATGCAGGTTTTCTACGAGCAGCAGATGCCTTTTGTTCCCTTGCAACGCTTCTTTGATCCGTTCTACTATTGGAGAAAAAACTGGCTGACGTTCAAATATAGGGTCCCTCAGTATGGATTTCTCTGACCCAAATAACACAATGTACTGCCTTCCAAAAGCCAGGAGCATCAGGTTGTCAGAGACTTTGCAGTAGCCAAAGTAGCTCTCTTCTGAAGCGAGCTGCTTGATGTCTTCCGGCAGGGTTGTTGCCAATTCGGTGAGCACATCAAGCGCCAACCGATGCTGCTGGTGGTATCCTTGGTGCGCATCAGGTTGCGAGCTGCTTGCTGCCACCGCGCTGGATGGAGATGGCAGCCTCACGCGTATAATATGGTCATAGGGCCCACAGATGTCCTTAGTGCGCTCGAACAAGAGCCTGGTGAGAGTGGGCTTGAACAATGCTGCAGGTCCAATTCCGACGTTCCATATCACCGGGTGCTCCTTGCTCCACTCCTCAACCTTCTCTTCCAACGCTCGTAACTCATGCCAGTAAAAATAACTGCCAAGCCTCTCAGAGAATACGATGCGACCACCCCTGCTTTTAGTAGGCGTCGTCAGTGCTC
>JADLZL010003232.1:0-61565 GCA_015844335.1 Chrysopogon serrulatus | reverse complement strand
TTCCACCATTCTTGCTCAATCCCCCCACTTTTGAGATCTAGGGTTTCACCTCAAGTGAGAGAGAGAAGAGTAGCTAGGTTTTTATTTTTTTTCTCAATTATTCTAGTCACTATTTGTCTAGGGTTTTACTTATTTAAATATTTAGTTATGTTCAGTTTAATTAGCTATTAGTGATGTTTTTAGTGGTGATTCTTTAATTATGGTTTTATTTTTTTAGTTACTCTTATTTAATTATTAGTTAATGTGTTATATTGATGCTTGAAATTAGTGTTTGTTTAATTATGTAGTTATGTTTTATTTAATATTTAGTTATGTTTTTTAAATTAAGTAGTGGTGAGGCTTTGATTAGGGTTTCATTATTTAGTCTTGCTTCAGTTTTTTAGGGTTTCATCTAATAAATTGATATTTTAAATTATTATGTTTAGTTCATTTAGTTATATTTACTCTTATTTAATTATTAGTTTATGTGTTATATTGATGCTTAAAATTAGTGTTTGTTTAATTATGTAGTTACGTTTTGTTAAATTAAGTAGTGGTGAGGCTTTGATTAGGATTTCATTATTAAGTCTTGCTTTTAGTTTGTAGGGTTTCATCTAATAAATTGATGCTTTAAATTATTATGTTTAGTTCATTTAATTGTGTTTAGTCTTATTTAATTACTAGTTTATTTGTCATATTGATGCTTGAAATTAATTTTTATTTTATTATTAAGTTTTGTTTTGTTAAATTAAGTAGTGGTTAGGCTTTAATTAGGGTTTCATTAAGTAGTCTTCCTTTAGTTTTTAGGATTTCATCTAATAAATTGATGCTTTATTTATTTAGTTATGTTTTATTTAATTAAGTACCGGTGATTCTTTAATTAGGGTTTTATTATTTAGTCTCGCCTTAGTTATTTTTAATAGGCGTATTTATTTAACTAGTTGTTTTAACTATATGTGATTTAGCACGGACGTGTATTATTTGAGAAATATACAAGCGAGGAGTCCTTTTCATCTATAATCTATTGAAGGAGTTTGTTGATCATCTTAAGGTTTGTTAATAATTATCACAAAACATTCATGTCTCCTTTTTAGTGATTACATTATTTAAATCTATTAAACTCTTTAACAGGTAACAATGGACGAGCATTCTAGATGTATAACTTAGGCGTAGTAGATCCATCATACGTACTTGAGGTCCGTAGGTTTATCGATGCTTGCTCAAAATCATGCGGTCGAAACACGCATTTAAGCACATATATTGTCCTTGCAATGCATCGCAGAAATCTTATTGTTTTTGAAGACACAAGTCCAATCATGGCTCATGTGGTCTGCCGAGGATTTATGAATGATTACTTGATTTGGACAAAGCATGGAGAGGGTAACTCTGCAACGTATGTAGCTGAAGACCCTGTGAATCTCGGTGGCAATGGCCTAGATATGCTTGTTGACGATGTATACCAGTTTGGACACGAGACAGAACACCATTGTCCCCAAGAGAGTGAACATGTTGTGCCTGATGTTCATGATGATGATGCAAATGTTGGAGGAACCGACGCCAACAGAACTCAAGTGGAGGATGAAGACGCAGAATTGATGGCTGCACTATTGCGTCGTCATACGGATCCATCAATATTTTTCATAAAAGGGATGGAGGCCTTAGAGTAGGCAGCAGCAGAGCCCTTGTACAATGAGAGTAAGGGTTGCACCAAAGAGTTCATGACATTACGGTCTGTGCTTAAGTTGTTGACGTTGAAGGCTAGGTATGGATGGTCCGATGGCAGCTTCGATGCATTATTGAGTACACTCAGAGATATGCTTCCAAAGGAGAATTAAATTCCTGCAAACACTTACTATGCAAAGAAGCTAATCAGTCCGCTTACTACGGGTGTCGAGAAGATCCACGCGTGTAGAAATCACTGTATCCTATATTGAGGTGAATACAAAGACTTGGACAAATATCCAAATTGTAGTGCAAGTCGATACAAGACGAAAAAAGACTATCTATAAGAGGAGAATGCAACTTCTGTTTCTAAAGGGAAGAAGAGAAAGAAGACCCAACAGAGTTCAAAACCCTGCAACAAAGAAAATGAAGAAGAAGACTTATATGCCCAGAGAAGGGTTCCTACTATGGTGATGTGGTATCTTCTGGTAGTTGATCGTTTGCGGTGTTTGTTTGCAAACCCTGAGGATGCAGAGCTTATGACCTGGCATGCTTCTGACAAGCACAAAGTAGATAGAAAGCTTCGACATCCTGCCGATGGGAAGCAATGGCAAAAATTCAATGCTGACCACCCAGAATTTGCTAAGGATACAAAAAATATTCGGTTCGCACTATGTACTGATGGAATGAATCCCTTCGCCGAAAGGAGTAGCACGCATAGCACATGGCCAGTGATCCTCACTATCTACAACATCCCTCCACACTTGTTGCAGAAGCGCAAATACCTTTTGCTAACCATTCTTATTTCTGGACCTACACAACCTGGTGTTGACATAGACATATTCTTGGAGCCATTAATAGAGGAAATGAGAATATTGTGGGATACAGGTGTCGCTATATTGAACGAATACCGGAAAGAGCCATTCACACTAAGAGCAATTATTTTTGTTACGATCAACGATTACCCAGCTCTCTTTGTATTGTCAGGACAGTTTAAGGTTAAGGTCGGTTATGTAGTATGCTTGGATAAAACCTTTTACGTGTCCCTCGGTGCCTCCAACAAGATAGTATACATGAGACACAGACGTTTCTTATCGAAAGGACATAGGTACCGCTTGCAAAAGATGGATAGATACTTTGACAATCACGATGAAACAAGGTTCACTGCTTCATCAGGTAATAGTAAAGGTCATAGAGTGTACGAGATAGTTAAGAACATCAAGTTTGTATTTGGCAAGAAGACAAAAGATGTAAAAGCAAGAAAGGATGTGAAGCCAACTCCTAGGGCTACATTCAAGAAGATGTCAATTTTCTTTAAGTATTTGCCATATTGGAAAGAGTTTGACATACGGCACGCGGTCGATGGTATGCACATTCAGAAGAATGTGTTTAAAAGCATAATTGGTACCTTGCTAGACATAAAGGGTAAGATAACGGAAGGATTGAGTTCACGCCGGGACTGGTCAATTTGAAGATAAAACCGAACTTCATCCGGTGTTGCTAGATAATGGAAAGTACCACCTCCCGGCAGCAAGCTACAACCTGACTACGGATGAGAAATATACGATATGTGTTTGGTTGAAGAAATTGAAAGTTCCAGCTGGATTTTGCTCTAACATTAAGAGTATTATGTCAATGAAGGATCTTATACTCACCAACTACAACTTACATGATTGCCATATGATGTTGACAACCTTTCTCCCTATTGCCATCAGGGCTATAAGCCCGGTGTTCTTAAAGATGGCAATCACACGGTTTTGCTTCTTTTTTAACGAAATATCACAGAAGGTAATTGACCAAGAGCAGTTGGAGTCTCTTCAGAATTCACGGTTGAGACAAAGGTCACAAATTTGAGATGTGTTTCCCACCATCTTTCATTGATATAATGGTACACCTTATCGTGCATTTGGTGCCACAAATACAGGCATTGGGTTCTATTTACTTGCATTGAGATGTGGACATATGAACGTTTCATGTCAATACTGAATGGGTACATATCAACTCGTGCTCGTCCTGAGGCATCCATGATAGAGGGATACACTACCGAAAAGGCCATTGATTTCGGAGGTCCATTCTGCAATAATTTCTTAAAAGACCAGATTGCAATAGGTTTGCCTCCACCCCGACATGAGGGCAGACTACATGGGTGTGGAAGGATGGGCCGGAAATCATTCATCCCATTAGACTATAATATAGTCCTCGAGGCGCATCATAACATCATGCATCAGCTCTCGATAATGGAGCCTCTGATCACACAACATATAGAAGAGCTAAGCGATCATAACCCTAGGCAAACAGAGGATTGACTATCAAAGGAACACAAGCGTCGATTCACTTCATGGCTAATGGAGCAACAAACTATCAAGAGGTTGGCAGCTGGACCATCTCGGCAGATCACATCATGGCAGACCTATGCATTAGTGGCTTCACATTTTGTACCACTTCTAGGGACAAAAAGAGCATGGCGTAAAACAGTGGTGTTTGTTGCGAGGCCATAGATGATTCAAATGAAAACGCTACATACTATGGCTTCATTAAGAAGATATGGGAACTAGACTATGATTTATTTAAGACGCCTGTGTTTCGATGCCAATGGGTTGATGACAAACATGTTACAGTGGACAACTATGGCCTGAGAGTTCTTGATCTAAGTAAAGTAGGCTACAAGGATGATCCTTGGATCCTTGCTATCCGTGCTGCACAGGTCTTCTATGCCGAATAGATCCTTTCTAAGGAAGAGAAGAAAAGTAGCGACAAGACCAAGTATATAGTTCTTCCTGGAAAGCAACAAGGTTTAGGAGTTGATGGTGTAATTGACCTAGATGACTTCAACCATTTCGGTCATATGTCTCTCTTTGAAGATCATCCTTTAAAGATAAAAAATGTTGAGCGTAGCATCCCCAAAAATTCATTGCCATGGGTACGCCACGATAGAGAAGGCGTAACAGTGGGCGGCTAGCTAGATTTTATATTAGTTAAATATTAGTTAATGTCATGTGTAACAATTTATCGGTTGTAATTTATACTCATTAATTGGTCTATCTTGGTATTGCTCTTTAACTTATTTAATTCCTTTTCTTTCTATTTCTTTAAGTCTTTTTCTTTCTACTTGTTTAAGTCTTTTTCTTTGTCTACTTGTTGAAGTCTACAGTATAAAAAACTATTCTATATCCTAAAGGAATATTCTCAAGAAATAACACTTTATGTGTAAAAGAAATAACCTAAAAAATAACCTAAAAGAAATAACCTAAAAGAAATAATCTAAAAGTAATATACTAAAAGAAAAACCTAAAAAGAAATATACTTAAAAAAATAACCTACAAAAAATAACCTAAAAAGAAATATACTAAAACAATTAACCTACAAGAAATAACATAAAAGAAATAATCTAAAAAGAAACTACAAGAAATAATCTAAAAGTAATATACTAAAAGAAAAACCTAAAAAAAAATATACTAAAAAATAATCTACAAAAAGTAACTAAAAAATATACTAAAACAATTAACCTACAAGAAATAACATAAAAGAAATAACCTAAAAAGAATTAACCTAAAAGAAATAACCTAAAAAAATATTATAAAAAAATATACTACAAGAAATAACCTAAAGAAATAATGTAAAAGAAATAATCTAAAAAGAAAAATAATAAGAAAAAAACAAACAAAGAAAACCATGTTTACTGAATCGGTGAAAGAAAGAACAAAAACTAAAAACATTTATGCAGGCGGTGCACTTAAAGAACCGCCAAGATAAATGTCATTTGACCGGTGGTTCCCTATGTCCACCGCCTATGGAAAAAGATTTACACAGACGGTTGTCTTAAGACAACCGCCTGTAGAAATATTTCTATTGGCGGTGGTCTAGGACAACCGCCTGTAAAAATGTGTCCTTTATATATGAGACCCGTGACACTTAGGAAAATTTCAACCCGGGTGGGCACGAATTGGAGCGATCGACGCCGCCGGGCTGCCCAAGTCCGCCGCGCGCCACCTCTTGGCGACCGTGCCACCTCCACCGCACCAACTCCACGCCGAGCACCGGCTTCTTCACGTGCGTCACAAGTGCCGACGACCTCCCGCCGCTGCGCGATCGAGCCGGATTTGAAGGTGAGCCGCTGCGGCGCGCTTCTCTCTTCGCTGGGCGGCGAGGCCATGCCACCCCATGGCCCCCGTCGCGCTGCTCGCCCCTTCGCTCCCGCACTGCTCGCCGCCGCTCCTCGCTGCTCCCCGCGCCAAGGCGTAAGCGGCGGGGCGCCCGCCGCCTAGGCCGGCTCGCCGCTCGCCTTCCCCCGGCCACCTCCCCACTTCTCCGCCTTTCGGCTCGCCTCCGCCCGGACTCTTCGCCGGTGGCGGCGGGCGCGTGGTGGCGGGGCGGGCGACGCTATGGCAGCGACGACGCCGCAGTGGCGGTGCCCGCCTCTGCCTAGGGGCGAACAGGCGCCCACGCCCGTATTTGATCCACGACCACTGTTATGCCTGGCCTTTTTTTCTTTTTTTTTTTTCTATAATAGCCCAAAATATTATAATGTAAATATTAATTAATAATTGGATTAAACATTATAATGTAAATATTAATTAATAATTGGATTAAATATGGAATGTATGTATTAAGTAGCAATTGTAAAATATTAAATATAATATGTATTAATTAGTAATTGTATTAAATAAAAATTGTTATATTATTTCATTTTATCATGTATTACCATAGAGTATTATGTAAATGTAATATATTGTATGTGGCATTTTTGAAAGATCTTAATGTCTTAGCATTTTCAAAGATCTTATGTAAATGTAATATATTGTATGTGGCAAGTACTTTGTATGTGCTAATTACTTTGTAATAATATTAAATATTAATTGTATCAAATAATAATTGTTTCAATTTATATTTGTATTAATTACTAATTGTATTAATGACATGTGGTTCTATTCGTTGTGACTATTATACTAATTCTATTAATTACAACTTGTGTTCTATTAATTTACATCACCACCATCACGATACCCGCCAGCGAATCATCGTGCCATCGTCTTCTCATCGTTCCCCAAAGCCCTCGATTCAGTCTCTCCTCCACACCGCTTAAGTAAATATTCACTGATAATGATCTATTGCTTATGACTTATTGCTAATTTAATGACTTATAAATTATTAATATTTACACTAAGTTAAATTAGAGAAGATGGCTACTGACTTAATGTTAATGAGTTAGCATGTTAATGATCTAGTGTTAATGACTTATTGCTAATGACTTAGTGAGAAGCATGTTAATGACCTAGTGTTAATGACTTAGCATGTTAATGACTAGTGTTAATGACTTATTGCTAAAGACTTAGTGTTATTTTCTAAGTGTTATTTCCTAATGACTTAGTGTTATTTCCTAATGACTTAGTGTTATTGACTTAGTGTTACTGACTTAGTGTTAGTGACTTAATGACTTAGTGGTATTGACTTAGTGACTTAGTGTTATAGTGTTAGTGACTTAGTGTTATTTCCTAATGACTTAGTGTTATTTCCTAATGACTTAGTGACCAAGTCGAAGCATTTAGCATGTTAATGACTTAGTGTTAATGACTTATTGCTAATGACTTAGTGTTATTGACTTGTTATATTTGAAGTTATCGAGAAGATGACGTCTCCAAAATCTAAAGACCATCGAGGCGGATGAGCAGCGTGCAGCGTCACCCACTAAGACTCACACACCCCCGGAGGCACGGTGAGTTTCACGGCATTACGAAGCCTTGCACTTTTTTTAACGTAGAACCCAATCAAATTAACTAACATAGTTATTGCCATGCATAGAACTATAATCCTCTAGAACAAGAAGAGCAGCGTGCAGAGTCACCCACTAAGACTACACACCCCCGAAGGCACGGTGAGTTTCACGGCATTATGAAGCTTTGCACTTTTTTAACGTAGAACCCTATCAAAGTAACTAACATAGTTATTGCCATGCATAGAACTGTAAATCCTCTGGAAGAAGAAGAGCAGCGTGCAGAAGCACCCACTAAGACTCACACACCCCCGGAACAAGAAGGACAAGAAGAAGATTTCCATGGTGACATGTTGGAAGAAGAGGAAGATGACGGCAATCGAAGTGATCCATGCCCTAGCATAGATAGACACCGCGATCAACACCCAGATTATGATCCGCATGATGAGGTATACTTAGTACATAAAAACCAATACTTCCCTTCATAGTATTATACTCATAATGATCCTTACACTCTTGAATTTCTTTGGCCAGGAGGTTTTGTCTCAAATGCGGGACATTCTTGTGAAAGAAGAAGACGTGCCTCACAACGAAGCACCAGAAACGACTGAGACAACCACGTCCAAATCAAGAACAAGGAAACAGAGTGAGCAGAAATGTGGTGACCGAGGAACAAACAAGTGGCTAGAGAAGACATATATAGTTCCTAGCATCGGCCTAAAAGGAGAGCCTCTAGTGTCTGATGAGGTGGCTGCCAAGATACGGAATGCAATTGTTTCTATGGTCAGGGATAAATTGGACATCACAATCCCTAGGTGGAAGGAAGTAGATGCAGATACAAGGAAAGAGCTATGGAAGAAATTTGTAGAAAGGTTTGTCTACCCTACGGGGACGGACAAACTTGCCAAGGAGTAATTTTTTAAACAGATTGCAACATCATTCCGTAACTATAGATCTGAGATGAATACCAAATTTCTCAAGCATGGATATGACCCAACGAGCAAGTATAAGATCACACTGCTGCGCAGTGGGGAGATATTCAAGGCGCAGAAGAAACGACCCACCGCCAAAGCCAACGGTGAAGCCGCTTCAAAGACACTAGCAAGGAGGAATAAATACCACCATCACCTTGGCACCGGTGGTTACAAGAAACAAATTCTAAAATAGTGGGCAGAGGAGGAAGAGCTAAAGAAACAAGGCGTTTTTGTGCTATCGAGGAAGTTGGCGAGAGGAAAGCAAATTGGCTCGAGAGGTAGAGGAACTAAAGATACCGCTACCGTTGTGAATCTGTCCCTTAGACATCACAGCCCCACCGATAAGATGTTGGAGCTAGCGGTGGAGGTCAAACAAGGGAAACCAAGCCACAAAGGGAGAGAGACATCCTGAGTATTGGACCGGGCAACCCTGAGCATCCTCGGGCATGTACGAGGCATCTCGTCTAAGATGGGATGGAAAGAAGGTTTTGGCGAGGAGTGGGTGGGCATGTATAAGAAACGAGATCAATATAAGGAAGACAATGCAGCACTTTTTTGAGGAAAAGGCTAAGGAACAATTCAGAAACATGATGTCAGATTTTCTAACAAATCCTGATCCACGGTGAGTGTGCGTAAGTTAGCTAGTGCAATGTCCGCTCAACAGATGAGCACACAAGGCCCACGATGCAGCTCATGCCAACACAACCCTTACCTGAGCTCGGGAGATGATTCATGGCATGCCAGCTCAATCTCCTCCCTTTCCAAGTAGTGTGGGGTCTACGGAAAACACACACCACTACCCTGTGGATGACATCAATGGGCCGACACCTTGCAAAATGCTCATACGATATGGTATGAAGGATCAACGTACAAGGGAGGTAGCCACGGGCTTTGCGATCCCTGGACGTGACTGCCACGGTGATCCTATACCAGAAGAGTGCCGCAGGGTAGAAGTGGTGACGGTCGTCCCAGGCTACGAGGATGACATGCTAGAAATATCTGGTCCCGAGGGTATTGAGACACTCGGACAGGCCATTCATAATTTTATCCTGTGGCCTTGAAGAGATGTCCAGTTGACCCAGCCACCACCTTCCACGAAGCCTCAAGCTAGAAACTTCGAGTCGGCACCGATCTCGACCGTCAACAGATCCAAACCCACCATCACCCCCACGGCTGCCGATCCTTCATGAAACTCACCGTCAACATCGAAACCAGCAGGATCTCCACCACAAACAACTACACCAATTTTTGAGCCTGCTTCATCCCCACCACCTGAAGAATGGAAGCATCGCCTTGGACACCACCGACGCCACCAAAGAAGACCCAAGAAAAACCTAAGAAGAGGAAATTTTCTATTCCTAAATTGGTTTCCCCATATGAGCCGAAGAAAAAAACAGCTGGCACTGCCAAATTTTTGGAAGGGATTGCGCTTTCTCACAAGTCAAGTACCGTGGACTTAGCTGAGCAAGAGAAGAAAGTAGAAGCAGCAAAGATCCAAGCACTAAAGATAGTGAGGCCAACATGGGATGACTATCAAAATGTCCCTGATAAATATGTACCCGGCAGGCCTCTACTGAGTTGGGAACGACTCCAAAAGCTCCCGCCGGGTATAAAAAGACTTCATGACTGGTACATGCGAAGCGGCTCAAGTCGGGATCAACGCAATCAAGTAAACATACCACCAATTTTGCTTTCAAAAGTGAACGAGATACGGCTTTCGTTACTTTTGAGGACATATGGTTGATGATGAACCTTAAGCGGCTCGACGTTCAGCTCGTCACGCTATTTACATTGTAAGTGTACCTCTCCTACTAACATGAACTTCGTTTATTATTATTGACTTCTACTAAGATTGGCTTCTATCTTGTGCCTTGCAGAATGCAATATGATCAAGACGAGTTCGTGTATGGTCCTGGACCAAACAAGAATTAATTCAAACGGACTGGGTACCTAAGCCCAAAAAAATATGCGAGAATGAGCACACCTTCCGAATTGGTCACGACAGCGATAAATTGAAGGGGTTATCAAAAAAAGATGCTGAAAGGAGAGTAAAAGATCTGGAGAAGGATCATAAGACTAAATACGCCACCTACATAGGCCATGCATTGCTCCAGTACAAAAACAGGGAAGTCGTAGTTGCCCCTTATAACTTTAGGTAAGTATGGGTTCATATATATACATCAGCTTAAGTATCAGTTTATATAAATGCATAACAACTCGGTTTCAATCGTGCGCAGCGACCACTGGATATGTTGCTTCATTTATCCTAGGGACGGAAGGGTGCTGGTATTTGACTCCACCGACTACGCTCCTGAAAGATATGCAAAATTCCAAACCATTATAGAACGGTAAGCCGACAAAATGTAGCATACATCTTTTAATCGATGAGAGTTTAAGATTGCTGCTAACTGATTCTTTTTGAGATCATAAATGTTATAGATTTTATAAACTAAGAGGTGGAGTGTTTGATGAGTCCATGAAGGGGGAGGAAATAAGATTTTTTCACAAGTGGCCGGTACATAAATTTATGAATCAATATCATGCATGTTACATATATAAGATGTTATTACAAGTAAATAACTGTATGCAATTTATGTAGTGCCACAAGCAACCAATCGGTTCGCTGCACTGTGGATTCTACACGTGCGAGTTCATGAGAACGGCCGGACGGTATATCAGGAACCCTAATAAGGTACCACTAATAGTAATGTTTGTATTTATATCGTTAACAATGCAAATTTACTTAGATACATGGCAATATATATAATACTTACAAACTTCCTTTTCGGGCATATCAAGAATCGGAGTCCCAAAACCTTCGACGACCTAACTCTGTAGGCATAATTGAGGATCTCTGCTCATTTATCATGAGAGAAATTATTCCTACGAGGGGAAAAATATCACCACAAAGAAAGCCCCTTAGCGAGGCGAGTTCGAGCGCTAAGAGAAATTAGCGCTCTGAAATTAAGTCGAAATGATTATTAGATTCCTCTCCACTTTGTAAATTTTATTATCACATGGTGGCGAGAAAACAATTTTGATGTATACAATGTGTGATGTAATTAAATTGTTAATAATATATATATGTATATAAGTATTGTATAGTATAATTACTTTTTGTTGATGTATTTCTCATAATTAAATAGCCTTTGTATTGATTATAGTAAGAGAGAAAGAGGGGGGAGAAGGGAGGAAGATGAGGGGGGCGAGGAGGGGAGGGTGGAAAAGAGGGAAAGAGGAGGACAGAGAGGAGGGAGGGAGAGAGGAGAGGGCGTGTAACGACCCGAATTTTTACATAACACAAAAATCCTAACTACAAAATTTTTGTTTAAATAACCCATGCTTGTTGAGTGGCATTTAGAATAACCAACCCTAGCTTGCACTATAAAGAACCCAAATAGAATTTTTCCATTATCATATGCATGTCTATGTTCCCACATTTGCTATTATCACGTGTAATAAGGATCTTGCTTTGTTAAATATTTACAAACTGTATAATAACATGAAGCATGAGTGATTTGAATTTTACTTGGATTTTATGTTGTGCTAAGAATAACTAAATAAAAATAATAAATATAAATAATTAATGAAGGATCATTAATTATTTAACCTAATTAAAACCTACACCACATATGTAAATATTAGTGTATTTTTAATAATATATATGAACATATATGCTACTACTAAATATATATATCCCAATATATCGGAAATGCTTCAAACACTACCTAAGTACCCTGCTGGACCACACCTTTATAACTAGTCCCTAATTACCAAAGCTAACCAAGGTTAAACACTAATGATCTAGGACATAAAATGGGAAAGAATAGAAATAGGAAAGGAAATAGAAAGAAGAGAAAGCAGCCCAGCCAGCCACGGAGCCCAACCGGCCTGCTACCGCTTCTCCATCCTTTCCGTCCTCCCGCACGCCACTATTTGGGCGGCCCATCAGCAGCCAGCCGCCCGCCAGCAGGAAGCGCCCAGCGAACCCGTCTCCCCACACACCGCCCGACAGGATGGGGCCCGGCTGTCGGCGCCACCCTGTTCTTCTTCCTCGCGCCGCCATGCCGCTCGGCGACAACCGCGCCCGGCCGCCCAGGCTGCACGCTCACCCACGCTTCTCGCACGCCTTGCCCGAATTCCCCCACTGCCTAGCGGGACCCACGGGTCACGCAAATCGCGTGACCGCTGGACCCCCCCTCACGCAGGCATGCCGACGCCGGTTGCCGCTGCCGTGTCCCTTTGCCCTTCCCGTGCTTCCTTGGCCGCGAAGGTAAAATTAATGCCACTGGCTGCCAATCGGGACCCGCCGCGCAAGAGCAACTGCTAGCGCTCGCCACGGCCGCTTGATCAACTCGAGCGCGATCACCGTCCGCCGAGCTCCATTGGAGACCCGCCCGGCTATATAAGCCCAACCAGAGCCCCTAGGGCTTCCCAATCGATCGTCGCCATCCGGTGGCACCCTCTACGCCCCCTCGCCAAACCAAGAGAGGGACGAGAGCGGGGAGAGGAAGGAGGAGCCACCGGGCCCCCCCGGGCTGCTGCGGCCCGCCGGACTTGGAGGAGACGGCGTCGATCGACCACCGCGACGTCGGCGCGGCGCGGCGACAACTTCGGCACCGCACCGAATCGCCCCGCACCGCTAGCCTAACTTCCCGGCACCAAGGTGAGCCGTCGCCCCCTTTTCCATGGCGCTCCACCATTGGGCGCGTGGCGAAACCATCGCCGGCTCTCGACACCGCATGCACACACGCACAGCGCTTGACCAGCCCCCCCAAGCGGCATTGGTGCCACGGGCACCCACAAGAACTGGACCACCATGTCGCCGCCGCCAGCGGCCAAAGCTACGTCGCGGCGAAGCTGCTGCACGAGCCGCCGTTCGACGCCACTTGGACCCCTGAAGGACCTAGAACCCTTGAACCAAGCTCGCCCCAATGTGGAACAAGCCATGCGCCTGTATTTGTTACCTAGAAGACCCGGGAGATGACCCGTGATCGATGCCGCCGCCGCTGCCGCGTTAAAGGCGCTTGATCATGCATGCCGCTAGGAGGCGCCATCGTGCCGCCGTCGTTCCCACCAAACCAGACCGCCTCGTCGTGTAATCAAAGGCCGGCGAGCCGCTATGAGCCACCGAACCGAACCGAACACAAAGCAAGGCCAGGCACCACACCTAACCCGTGAGCTGCGCCGCCGGAGTTCCGTCGTGGGCCGCCGGGGCGTGCGGCTAAGCGCCGCCGTGCACGCCATGTCGCCGCCACTGTTCTCACTGAATTGGGCCACCGCGCGCTACGCAGACAAGCTGTAGAGCTCCGCCACGAAGTCCTGAGTCGAAACCATGTAGAGACCCAGCCCGGACGTCTCTTCTGTTGACCGGTGGCGTAGCCACCGAGCAGCCGGACCTCCGCCGCCGTCTCAGCATCAATTGGAGCGCCACCATCCAAATTAGTCACCGGCGCTGCCTTTAGTGTACGCCCGGGGACCTGCCTTTCCAAACAATAGCACCAATTAAGCCCCGCGCGGCTCGGAGCCTGGTTGCCACAAAGACGCCCCGTCGCCAACGAGCCGCCACTGTCGTGGCTGGACTCACCAGACACGCCGCTGGCCGCAACGAACACCTCGCCACAACCACCATAAACCCCCGGTGCCGTTGCGCACCTTATCCGAGGCCGAGGAGAACCGGAGCGCCACCGTCGCTGCTTCGCCGCCGGGTGAAAACGCCGCCGCCGCGCCGGGTCCACCGGGAGCACTCTGTCGGCCTTACAAGAGCCCGCCGAGATCACCGTGACCCCCCGGGTGCCGCCGCGCCCGTGAGACAAAGCCGAGCCGCCGGAGCCAGCTTGCCGCGTGGGCTCACCGCCGGGTGAGCCGCGTCGCTGCGAGAGGAAGCGAGGAGGAGGAGAAGAGAGGTGGGGCGTCGTGCGCCTAGTCCACATGGACCGAGACAAGGGAAAGCGGCGTGGGCACGGTCTACCGTGCTCCACGTCGTGGTCTATAGACCAACCACCGCTGTCCACCATGAACCGCCCGGGCCACCACCACGGCCCGAGTCCGGATCCAATGGTCGACGTGGCAACACCACGCCCGACCGACACGTGGCGGGCCGACCCGGCCCAAGCCCGACCCGCCAGACCCACTCTAGCCCACTAAGGACCCCCTGCTGACGTCATCATGACGTCATGCTGACGTCAGCCCTAATAGTGACGCCACCAGTGGCTGACACGTGTCACCCTGTGGATTTTTCGGCCCTTTTCTTTTTCAGAAAATAGAGTAAACTTCATAAATTCATAACTTCTTCATACGAACTCTAAATTTGGTGAACCAAATTTCTAAATTCATCTAAAATCGAGATCTACGCATTGGAGCCATGTTTGAGTGTATTTGGATCTTTTTGCTGTTTATTTGTTCTTTGTGCCCTCATAGGCGTCGGCCGACGCGCGACCGTTTTCTACCGTTTGAGTCGGAGGAGGAACGTGCGAGAATGCGATCGTGACTACAACGAAAATGGGGAGACGACCGTTCGAAGGTGCCACATTCTACCCACTTCTCGTAGATCCCATTACGCATTGCAAATGAATAGTACTGCTAGTGCTTTATTTACTGTTGCTATCACCTGATTAGGGTTGCATGGTAGTATTTCTTGATTGCCATTATCTTGACGCAACCTTCCCCCTACCCACCCGCTGTTAGACTAGACACACGCGCTTGCTATCATGATTACTACTTGATCTCTACTACGCTTTATATCTTGATGTGATGCGTGGTGGAAACTGTTATATATATGACTAAGGCACGTGGTGCCAACCAAAACCTGATGGATGGTGAGTGTGCTGTGTGTGTCTTGGGTGAGTGGAGGGTGAGGGTCGTGTCGACCGAGCTGGAATGTGTGACGAGCTTGAGGCGAGTCTTGCTGCGTGATGTGACCTGGGCATCCTATGAGATGAATACCTGTGGCGGGTAATGTGATGTGATGTGTGAGGTGGGATCCTGGGTGTGAGCCTGTTGAGAGGTGGAGCCCAGGACAGGGGTGCTGTGGTGGCACGTAAAATGGTAAACCTGATGAAGAAGTCCAGCTTGGTCAATCCTAAGGACTTACTAGTATCCAGACTCACCGGGAATCCTTTGCATACCACTCGCTCTCTTGTGATGGGAGAGACGGTTGGACTACTTGGTATGAGTGATGCCATTACTGCTAGGTTGCTAGGTAATAGGGAGGGCGGTATGGATGCTGGAAGTTCCTATACCGTCCGAGTCGGCAGTACCACTTGTTGGGCCCGGTGCTGCCTCTCCTAGTCTTAGCGTGCCGGTTCGCCGGGGTGACCCAGGGCTAAGTGGTAGGATGGCATCAGTCTATCAAGCAAGCAGCCGGAATTTGCCTAGACAATGCATGGTCAAGGATGGCTATCTTGTGGGTATGTGAAACCTCTGCAGAGTGTCATGGTTGATCGATCGATACATATACCGACTTGTCGTTTATGGACCTTTCCTAGGAACTGCTTCACTAGATAGGAGATGTGTCCTTCTTTTCTCCCCCGTGTTGTGAGATAGAGCCAGTCGAGGACCGATGAGGCAGGCCGAGTGGGAGTTGGCCTGTCGACACGAGTGAGATGAGATGTGGTGGATGATGTGGATGGGTGGTATGGGATGGATGGATGGATGGATGGTGTGTGGATATGGTGTTAAACTTAATCTATATACATACTTATACTATACATGACTGATATTGCATAGGAAACCACAGCCAAATATAGGTTCTCTTGTATAGCCTTATTGCATCCAGTTTCACAAAGCATTGCAAAGCATAGGGTGGAAATGTGGCCAGTACATATTGTACTGATACTTTGGCACGCAGGATTACGAGGAGGCTTACAACTCCGAAAGGATTCGATGGTTAGGGGTTTTCGTCGCTACGCTCAAGTCGTTGGATAGAAGTTGCTTCCCATGACCTCAAGGCGTTCCAGATTGATGCTACTACGTGAATCGCGCTTTGTTGGCGTTGTAATAAGTTATTGTAAACCCTTCTATTTGTACTCTATTATCGATGTATGGATTTGATTATCGATTGGAATATGGGTAATATGATTTAAATGGTCGTATTACACTTCGACTGTGTGGATTTTCCCTTCGTGGAAAATTAGGTCGTTTCAGTTGGTATTAGAGCCGTACTTGACCCTAGGACGAAACCCTTAGAAATGGACGATAGAAACAGGACAAAGCAATCCTCTCTTTGGTTATATACCGACCCTGCAACACTTTTGCTTGCAAGGCTTATCTACTATTGACCAACTTGCTACCCAATATCGTTTGGATTGTTGCAACACCTTAGAAATATAGGTGGCCTATAGGATAACCCCCAGACCTTATTCCCCAAAAGCCGCTTTGGAAAGGAGTACCTGGACAAGACCCCCTTCAGCTACAACTCAAGTACCCGGCTACACCCAATGGAGACCTAGTCGACTTAGGAGCCAGTTGAAACCTTAGCTACACGGGCCACCTATACTAGGCTAGACAACAAGGTTGGAGCTACAGACAATCGAGATCCTACGTAGGATACCTCCCTGAACAAGATCTAGGGCAAAAGAATCTTGCAAAGACCTTAGTTGTGACCTATCCTGAGCTAGGTGGTACCCTTCTAGAGAGAAATCCAGACTTGGTAAGATGATATCTTTGTACGCATAGTACGATCTTCGCAAATCCTCTAGCGTAGCTGCTAGGGATATCGCTGTGTAATCAACCCATGTAATGAGTGAATTGGTTCTTAACGTATCTTTATGGATCTTAATTGCTTCTTTGATTGAGTGTAGGATAGAAAAATGATTTAAATTGATTAAACTCTTAATTACTAGTGAAATAATGTTATTATAATCCATGTCACGTACACTAAAATGCCTTTTATGGCTATGACGCAGATGTCTTCACGACGTTCTGCTCGCCTGGAAGGCCGCGCCCCATCCCCTGAACCAGCCATGGGGCGTAGAGCGAATCGCAACCGTGGTCGAGGACGCGGTCGTGGTCGTGGGCGGGGACGCGCCGAACACGTTCCCCTACGACCGGGGAAGTTGAAGACGTCGTGAACAAACCCCACCTACCCATGAGATTCACATTTGCCCATGAAGTCCCCTGTTGGAGGAGCACCACCCCCACCACCTCCGCCGCCTACTCTTGCCGAGGTGATGGCCCAACATGACTCAACTCCCGGCATCACTCGTGGAAGGAGCAAATCGCCGCTATGGTGGTCACCACAACGACTTCCAGCCCGAAAAATTGAGGGATTCATGAAGCTCGGGCCGCCCACTTATGATGGCTCGACCACGACCCGCTCGCTGCTAGTGACTGGCTCAAGGAAATGGAGAAGAAACTGGACATGACCACTTGCACCATCGACGAGGAGTGTGTCGCCGCTGCCGCGCATCGGCTCACGAGTGCTTTGCTCGTGCACCGTGGGATAGCTACAGTGATGCGCATGCGGACCCCACCAACATCTCTTGGGAGGAATTTGTGGAAGCTTTCACCGAGTACCACATCCCAGAGGGAGTAATGGAAGCCAAAGCTGAGGAGTTTCGCAACATAGAGATGGAGAGAGACAGTGTCTGTGAATACACCACCCGCTTCACCAATCTCCTACGCTATGCACCCACTTCTATCAGGACCTCTGAGAAAGAGAAGCTCTACTACTCAGGAAAGCGCTGGACTCTCGCATCAAGGTAAATTTGGGAGGCACCAAAAGCCACACACTGCATGACCTGATCGACCGCTCCATCCAAATGGTGAAGGATCGCAAGGAAGTCATAGGAGAGTCCAGGGAGAGGAAGCACAAGTATGACCGACCATACCACAGCTCTGAGCACAAGAGGTACCGTAGTGAGACGCCTTCAGCAGGCCGTAACCGCTACAACAAGAATGGTGGATCCTACCACACCGACCACCCTCGCTTTGCTCCAGACCGCTACAACAAGGATCGCTCTACCCAGCCACGCATCGCGTATGAGCACCCCACGCAAGACCAAGACCCACCAAATGCCGACACCCATGAGACCCCTGCACCCACACCATCCAGCGGTGTGCGTATCACATGCTTTACCTGTGGCCAACCTGGGCACAAGGCCGCCTACTGCCCACAGAAGATCGTTACCCCTGCACCACAGAAGTATGGCACCCCTGCACCACACAAGTCTACTACACCTGCACAACAGAAGTCACACTACAAGGGATCAGCTACTCGTGGACACCTCACCAACCTGAAAGCTAGGGATGCGCAGGCTACACCAAATGAAGAGTACGGTATGTTCTCGTATACGGCATTAAAGCATTCTAGAGTACCATGATCATACACAAGCATCAACGTAAAAGAATCCAATCTTTGAGCATGACAACCCCACCCCTCAGAAGAGTATGTCACACTTTAATCTCGGGGACGAGATCCTGATGAGGGGGTAGTAATGTAACAACCCGAATTTTTACATAACACAAAAATCCTAACTACAAAATTTTTGTTTAAATAACCCATGCTTGTTGAGTGGCATTTAGAATAACCAACCCTAGCTTGCACTATAAAGAACCCAAATAGAATTTTTCCATTATCATATGCATGTCTATGTTCCCACATTTGCTATTATCACGTGTAATAAGGATCTTGCTTTGTTAAATATTTACAAACTGTATAATAACATGAAGCATGAGTGATTTGAATTTTACTTGGATTTTATGTTGTGCTAAGAATAACTAAATAAAAATAGTAAATATAAATAATTAATGAAGGATCATTAATTATTTAACCAAATTAAAACCTACACCACATATGTAAATATTAGAGTATTTTTAATAATATATATGAACATATATGCTACTACTAAATATATATATCCCAATATATGGGAAATGCTTCAAACACTACCGAAAGTACCCTCTTTGGACCCCACCTTTATGACTAGTCCCTAATTACCAAAGCTAACCAAGGTTAAACACTAATGATCTAGGACATAAAATGGGAAAGAATAGAAATAGGAAAGGAAATAGAAAGAAGAGAAAGCAGCCCAGCCAGCCATGGAGCCCAACCGGCCTGCTACCGCTTCTCCCTCCTTTCCCGTCCTCCCCCGCACGCCACTATTCGGGCGGCCCATCAGCAGCCAGCCGCCCCCCGAACCCGTCTCCCCCCCACCGCCGACAGATGGGGCCCGGCCGTCAGCGCCACCCTGTTCTTCTTCCCAGCGCCGCCATGCCGCTCGACGACAACCGCGCCCGGCGAGGCTGCCGCGCTCACCCACGCTTCTCGCACGCCTTGCCCGAATTCCCCCACTGCCTAGCGGGACCCACGGGTCACGCAAATCACGGACCGCTGGACCCCCCGCACGCGCCGCACGCCGACGCCGGGTTGCCGCTGCCGTGTCCCTTTGCCTGCCCGCCCCCTTGCTTCCTTGGCCACGAAGGTAAAATTAGTGCCACTGGCTGCCAATCGGGACCCGCCGCGCGCAAGAGCAACCGCTAGCGCTCGCCCTGGCCGCTTGATCAACTCGAACGCGCGATCACCGTCTGCCGAGCTCCATTGGAGACCCGCCCAGCTATATAAGCCCAACCAGAGCCCCTAGGGTTTCCCAATCGATCACCGCCATCCGGTGGCACCCTCTACGCCCTGCCAAACCGAGAGAGAGGGACGAGAAGCGGGGGAGAGGAAGGAGCAGCCACCGGAGCCCCGCCGGAGCTGCTGCAGCCGCTGGACTTGGAGGAGACGACGTCGATCGACCACCGCGACGTCGGCACGGCACGGCGACAACTCGGCACTGTACCGAATCGCCCTGCACCGCTAGCCTAACTTCCCCAGCACCAAGGTGAGCTGTCGCCCCCTTTTCCATGGCGCTCCACCATTGGAGCGCGTAGGCGAGAGCCATCGCCCGGCTCTGGACACCGCTGCACACACGCACAGCGCTTGACCAGCCCCCAGCCAAACAGCATCGGTGCCACGGGCACCCACAAGAACTGGACCACCATGTCGCCGCCGCGGCCAAATACGTCGCGGGCGAGCCGCTGCACCGAGCCGCCGTTCCGACGCCACTGGACCCCGGAAGGACCCTAGAACCCTTGAACCAAGCTCGCCCCACTGTGGAACAAGCCATGCGCGCGCTGTTACCTAGAGAAGACCCAGGAGACGACCCCGTGATCGATGCCCGCCGCCCTGCCACGTTCTGGGGCGCAGTCATGCCGCCACGGAGCACCATCGTGCCGCCGCCGTTCCCACCAAACCAGACCGCCTCGTCGTGTAATCAAAGGCCGACGAGCTTCGCTATGAGCCACTGAACCGAACCGAACACAAAGCAAGGCCAGGCACCACACCTAACCGTCTCAGCATCAATTGGAGCGCCGCTGTCCAAATTGGTCACCGGCGCTGCCTTTAGTGTACACCCAGGGGACCTGCCTTTCAAACAATAGCACCAATTAAGCCCCGCGCGGCCTCGGAGCCTGGTTGCCACAAAGACGCCGTCGCCGACGAGCCGCCATCACCGCCGGCCGACTCACCAGACGCTCCGCTGGCCGCAACGAACACCTCGCCACAACCACCATAAACCCCCAGTGCCGCCGCGCACCTTATCCGAGGCCGAGGAGAACCGAGCGCCGCTGCCGCGTACGCCGCCGCCGGTGGAAACGCCGCCGTTGCGGCCTGGTCCACCGGGAGCACTCGTCGGCCTTAGAAGAGCCCGCCGAGATCACCGCGGACCCCCGGTGCCGCCGCGCCCGTGAGACAAAGCCGAGAGCCGCCGGAGCCGCTAGACGTGGCTCACCGCCGGTGAGCCGCGTCGCCGGCCGCAGAGGAAGCAGGGAGGAGGAGAAGAGAGGTGGGGCAGCCGTGCCCCTAGTCCACATGGACCGAGACAAGGGAAAGCAGCGTGGGCACGGTCTACCGTGCTCCACGTCTGTGGTCTATAGACCAACCACTGCTGTCAACCATGAACCGCCCGGCTGTACACCACGGCCCGAGTCCAGATCAAATGGCTGACGTGGCAACACCACAGGCCGACACGTGGCGGGCTGACCCGGTCCAAGCCCGACCCGCCAGGCCCACTCTAGCCCACTAAGGACCCCCTGCTGACGTCAGCCCTAACAGTGACGCCACCAGTGGCTGACACGTGTCACCCTGTGGATTTTTCGGCCCTTTTCTTTTTCAGAAAATAGAGTAAACTTCATAAATTCATAACTTCTTCATACGAACTCCAAATTTGGTGAACCAAATTTTTAAATTCATCTAAAATCGAGATCTACGCATTGGAGCCATGTTTGAGTGTATTTGGATCTTTTTGCAGTTTATTTGTTCTTTGTGCCCTCTATAGGCGTCGCTGACGCGACCGTTTTTCTACCGTTTCAGAGTCAGAGGAGGAACGTGCCGAGTACGATCGTGACTACAACGAGAAATTGGCAGACGACCATTCTGAAGGTGCCACATTCTACCCACTTCTCGTAGATCCCATTACGCATTGTAAATGAATAGTACTGCTAGTGCTTTATTTACTGTTGCTATCACCTGATTAGGGTTGCATGGTAGTATTTCTTGATTGCCATTATCTTGACGCAACCTTCCCCCTGCTCACCCGCTGTTAGACTAGACACACACGCTTGCTATCATGATTACTACTTGATCTCTACTACGCTTTATATCTTGATGTGATGCGTGGTGGAAACTGTTATATATATGACTAAGGCACGTGGTGCCAACCTAAACCTGATGGATGGTGAGTATGCTGTGTGTGTCTTGGGTGAGTGGAGGGTGAGGGTCGTGTCGACCGAGCTGGAATGTGTGACGAGCTTGAGGCGAGTCTTGCCGCGTGATGTGACCTGGGCATCCTATGAGATGAATACCTGTGGCGGGTAATGTGATGTGATGTGTGAGGTGGGATCCCGGGTGTGAGCTTTGTTGAGAGGTGGAGCCCGGGACCGGGGGTGTCTTGTGGTGGCACGTAAAATGGTAAACCCGATGAAGAAGTCCAGCTTGGTCAATCCTAAGGACTTACTAGTATCCGGACTCACCGGGGAATCCTTTGCATACCACTCGCTCTCTTGTGATGGGAGGGACGGTTGGACTACTTGGTATGAGTGATGCCATTACTTGCTAGGTTGCGAGGTGATAGGGAGGGCGGTATGGATGCCGGGAAGTTCTGTCATCGTCCGAAGTCGGCAGTACCACTTGTTGGGCCAGTCTTTGCCTCCCCCAGTCTTAGCGTGCCGGTTCGCCGGGGTGACCCAGGGCTAAGTTGTAGGATGGCATCAGTCTATCAAGCAAGCAGCCGGAATTTGCCTAGACAATGCATGGTCGAGGATGGCTATCTTATGGGTATGTGAAACCTCTGCAGAGTGTCATGGTTGATCGATCGATACATATACCGACTTGTCGGTTATGGACCTTTCCTGGGAACTGCTTCACTAGATAGGAGTTGTGTCCTTCTTTTCTCCCCTGTGTTGTGAGATAGAGCCAGTCGAGGACCGATGAGGCAGGCCGAGTGGGAGTTGGCCTGTCAACACGAGTGAGATGAGATGTGGTGGATGAGGTGGATGGGTGGTATGGGATGGATGAATGGATGGATGGATGGATGGTGTGTGGATATGGTGTTAAACTTAAACTATATATATACTTACACTATACATGACTGATATTGCATAGGAAACCACAGCCAAATATAGGTTCTCTTGTATAGCCTTATTGCATCCAGTTTCACAAAGCATTGCAAAGCATAGGGTGGAAATGTGGCCAGTACATATCGGACTGATACTTTGGCACGCAGGATTCTGAGGAGGCTTACAACTCCGAAGGATTCAATGGTTAGGGGTTTCGTCGCTACGCTCAAGTCGTTGGATAGAAGTTGCTTCCGTAGCCTCAAGCTGTTCCAGTTGATGCTACTCTGTGAATCGCGCCTGTTGGCGTTGTAATAAGTTATTGTAAACCCTTCTATTTGTACTCTATTATCGATGTATGGATTTGATTATCGACTGGAATATGGGTAATATGATTTAAATGGTTGTATTACACTTCGACTATGTGGATTTTCCCTTCGTGGAAAATTGGGTCGTTTTAGGGCGCCAATTCAAAAAATTAAAATTCAAATGAATTTTGACGGGAAGACATTACCACTGGCGGTTCACCTAAAGAAACCGCCTGTGGAAATGTCATTTCCACCGGCGGTTCCTTATGTGAACCGCTAGTGGAAATGCCATTTTTCACTTGGCGGTTGCTTATAAACCGCCTGTGAAAATGCATTTCCACAGGTGGTTTTTCAAGCAACCGCCAGTGAAAATGCAACATTTTCACTGGCCTCTAGCACAAGCGGTGGGCCAAAACGCCAGTGTTATGGCGTCTGGAACCGTCTGTAAAAAGGTTTTGTGTACTAGTGGACGACGTAGAGGGGCAGCCATGTCCGTGAGCACCGAGGGGGAGAGGAGCGAGCATGGGGCCTCCATGACGAGCACTGAGGGGGACCGGGCGGAAGAGTGAGGATTTGTTGGAGGAGCGAGCGAAAGGCTAGGCTGGACGGAGGACCAGCGAGCAGAGGAACATCGCAAGGGTGGTGACCAGACTTGCCCATGGGCCTAAGCCAAACCTGGCCACAGAAAAATGGAAAGCAATCTCGTTTTTCCGTAGCCTAGCTAAGGCCTCTAAAGTGGTTTAGCTGAGCCTGGATACAAGGTATCTACGGGCAACCAAACAGCTAGATATTAGCCTTGAGAAGCCAGGCCAAGCTTTGGCCACCCCACCAAATAGACTTGTAGACGCTGATGTCGTTGTTGCCATCTGAAGTTGTGTGTGCGTGATGCTCCCACTCGCCGAGTGTCGTCGCAGCTGTAGTTTCTCTGTCCACACTCTACAGTGCTTAGACTGGCCACCGGTTGTATATATGGCGCCGACTGTAATGGAAAACCACCTGGAGAGACCAAATGGCGGCCAGGACATTGTTAAACCATTTGGTACCTTGCGTAAAATAGCTGCACCAGATGCCGTAAAACAGCTTCAGCAGATGGATTCGACACGGTTGACTATAGATTCAGAGCCGCTGGCACAATTGTTCCCCGCCCCTCGCAAGAACAGCATATGCCACTTTCCCATTGCCTCAAATTCCCATGCCACATGTTCCCCCGCGCCCTCGCTCCCTCTTTTCCTTTTTGTCTCATCCTCTTTAGTCTTATTTGCTCATTTGCTCATGCTAACACTAATATATTCACTAAAAGAGGCGCTATCAAGTGTTCAGAGAGTATTGCTCATTCAAGTGTGTGGCGCCATATTTATATGGCCATTGGTATGGGTTTGGTAGGCAACTAATTTATACTTGTTATTCTTGTTTCGCCAAAAAAATCACTAAGAGGATCTCTCTGTATTTTATGGGTCGTACTACTCGGTACTAATAAGCGCAGGCGTGCTGGTATAGATTTGCATACAAAATAGATAAATGTGCAATATCACACAAGGACAAGAATTCAGAGAAATATCACTTTATTCGTTCATTTGAGAATTACAAAGTACAATCCCACTTAAATAAATATTTGCACCGAGTTCCATCTGACAATCAGAGGATTGTGTGGCTTCTGATTCCTAGGGCCTCTAGAGGCCTCTAATTAATTACTTCCGCAGCGTTGGGCTGCAGAACACCTCCGATTAAGCTATGTCGATGGTCATCATTGTCATCTCTAAACAAATAAGAGTTGTCTCCAAAGTATATGCACAAGCACAAATGAATGGAAATGGTGAAGTGCTAGAGCCTCATTGGCCTCTACCAAAGATTCTGGCCTCGTCGTGTGGATTCCATAATGAAGTCAAGTGTTCGGCCTCGTCAGTCATGAATAAATAATTCCGGCCCCACTGGTTGCGGAAAAGAAACATTCCAGCCTCGTTGGTCAGGGGAAGAAAATAACTTCACATGACAGTGTGGAAATATGGTGTGGTGGTTTTAAGATTTGTGCTCATGGATACTCTTGAGATTTCTCCTTGTGTGAGTTTCAGAGATCACTGGCGCGACACCTTTGTCATGACTTGCATGTGCTTCATGTAGCTAAAGATGACCTCTCAGCATCATGGAGCTGTACGATAAAGTAGCCCAGCTCATCACTTATCTAGCTTCTTGTTCTAATTTCTTGTACACGTACGTATAATTGAAGGTATAGGCTGCATGCATGGTACTGTATACTTCTACTTGCTTGTTGCTTCTTTATTTGCTTTCTAACGTATAATGTACAAGTATAGAGGTACATATTTCTTGACTGCTGCAATTAATATTGCTGTGGAAATTAAAGCTTGGCAAGGCGGGCCATTGCCGGGCCGGTGCACGGCTGATGCTCACTGCTTTTGGGCATTGCCGGGCCTGTCGCAGAACTGCCCCGGCTGGAATGCCGGCTGGCCTGTCACTGAGCTGCCAAGATGAGGGCGACATCACTGAGGATCTTCAAATGGATCTACGTCACAGCAATGCACAGATAAAACAAGATAATCAAAACATATAAAGAATTTCATCTTCGACGTGAGCAGCCATGGCGTCGTAGATGCGCAGTTGCTGTAGACGTTCGGCTCGCCGGAGATAGTGACGTAGTCGTTCGGCTCGTCGACGGCGACGACGTGAACGAGCTCGCCGGAGTAGACGAACTGCTTGATGACGGTGTTGACGGAGTGGCGCCGAGCGAGAGGGGCGACGACGTCGACTGGCTCTGGCCTGCAGCACGACGGCGTAGAAGTGGAACAGGGCGGCGGCGTGATGGAGGTGGAGATGGTGTGTGTGCTGTGCAGCCTGACGGCGGTGATGTTGATGGCTGTGCAGCGTGAGCCTGGCGGCGGTGTGCTGTGGAGGAGTTCCCGGCGGCCCCGCTAGAACACGTACTCTCATGTCGTCGTATTTGTACGCGTACGTGTGTGTAGATTTTTCAGTACTACTAGTCTGTACATGCATGCTAACGTACACACGTACATGCTTGCATGTATGGGCCATGCGCAAATCACTTCCTGGAGGCCCATTCTTAAGATTAGTGGCCCCTAATGGGCGATATTAATCTGCCCAACTAATTTTCACATATATACTAGGCCTTGCATGGGGCCAACCGGGCGAAAATAATATACGATTATCTATAACTCCTATATTTTTAAACCCTCTCTAGTCTATTCTCTTGATCCTGATTGGTTGAGAGCTCAAAGATGATGTCATCAGAGGAGTCCCGGCTCTCCACTTGCACGCAAGGGATGCCGGACGGTGACGGCGTGGCCTCCGGCGGTAGCCACGTTGAGAGCACCCGCGGTCAGCCTGCGGGCCAGGGGACGCACCTACGTCGAGGTTGTCTCCAGCCGACACCAGGCCTCGCATTGCCACGCAAAGCCGCACCCGATGTCGATAAATGCGCAACCGAGGGGCCCCTGTCCAGCCGAGGGCACCGGTCGTGCCTGCCCCTTTTTGCGCCATGCCTCCGGCAGGCGCCGCCCCCAGATCGCAAAGGCAGGGCGGGCGCCCGTGGACACCGGGGAGGCCGCCGCCGCGCCGGCCCGGGAATGGAGGGCCACCAGCGGTGCTGTCCCTTTGGCGCTGCTTTGGCGGCCTAAAAGCGTCCAAGCACGCTAGGGCCGAGCCACACGCCCCCTTCGGTCGCCCTCCCCCAGAACACACCCATGCCACCGTCGGCCGCCCCTCCAAAGCGCTCGCCGACGGCCAGCCCAAATGACCGATGCACCGAAGTCCTCGTTGGTCTTGACAAGGAAGAGAAACACAGAGCCTCCAAGCGAGGGCGAGCAGCAGCGGCAGGATCCACCGCCGGCAACCTCAGTCGGCACCATCGCGTTTCAGACCGTCGACTCGGCAAACCCGACACTGGTGGGCACGCCGTCCAGCCAGGAGCCCCCTATTGCAGGCAAGCCGTCGAGCGCCCCGTCTGCCGTAGGGCCGGTTTCGAAAGACGCTCCGGCATGCCATGACGACCGCCTGACACCTGGGGACGTGGACGACTGCTGCTCCCCCCACCGGGGTTCGAGCAGCGGCAGCGAGAGCCCCACCCCCTCGCATCGCCCGGGATACAGGCTGCACAAGGGGGTGAAGCCCAGCCGGCACCGCCTTTGCTTGATCTCCCGCAACCCCGAAACCCTGGCTAGAGCGCCCCAGTCGCTCTGCCATCGCCACCACTGGAACAAGCGGACTCCCCGAGCGCAGGTCAGGCCTCCCCGGGAGGGGCCTCCAACAGGAGCGACTCCGCGGGTCAGAGGATCTCTACTAGTCTTCGCCTGAGGAAGTTCCGACAGCGTATCCTACGCAAGAACGCCTCGCCTCTGCTGCCGCCAATCTCCCAGGCAACGCCACAGGCCAGGTTGCCGACACGGAGCCGGAGAATTGCCGCGCAGCCCCCGGCCAAGGGTGCCGGTTTCCAAGCGCGGGGAGTCCCTCGTCATGAAGCGCATGGGCTACTTGGAGGGCGTGGACAAAGCCAACACGGCGGCGAAGAAGGCATACGATAGCATTTTCATTGACAAGCTCTCCGAATCGCACGCTGAGGCTATCAGGGTGCTCTTCCCCGACCCGTCAAGACCGACACGACGGAGGGGCCGCGGGGGCTCGCACGCCTAAGCGTCCTCGAGGCTGGGGCGGCTGTTCCACGTTGTTTAATTTGCGAGTAATAGCTTTCAGGCACGATGCTTAGGGAAGAGAGAGCAATTTGTACAACATGTAAACCCCGAGCGCATCCTTTGAACAATGTACTAAACACCCCTTTCTTAAATGCAATGATGCGCAAATCTTTTGCGTATTCGAGAAAAAACTAAAGCTCTCATTTATTTCCCCTTTTGAAATAGAAAAAAAGTCATAGCTCCTAAAGCAAGTATTGTAATTAAAATCTAATTGCACCATAGTGTTCCTCGCAATAAATTCTTCAAAACAAGATCTCACATGAATATATTTCGATAACTTTTTTGCAAAAATTCAAACCGTTTCTAAGAAAAAATTATTTGTAAGGAAAAATCTAGCAACATTGCATATCATATGGATTACATGTGGTCCTCCAAAACATGCGTATAGATGAGATTTGCGTGATGTACAGTTCAAATAATCTATACCATGTCAATAGATACAACCTCCGCAATTGACCTACTACATCCATATATATATATAGTTGTGATCAATAATCTCTCTGCTACTGCTATTCTAATGGCAGACATATCACAGATGTTTGTCTGAGCTGCCATGTGACTGAACCATAAAAAACTCAACTATTTGCAATTATGATCAAATTGTTTGCACTTCGTAGAACTTGATATAAAGTGACGCATTTTCTTGTAATAGATAAACCATGGTGGAAATATTAAGATGGACCCGAAGAGCTTCCGAATCTGCAGGAATTAGAACATGCACATATTCTAGTAGGACACCAGTGCTTAGCGTAACACTGAACTCTATCAGAACAGGGCAAATAAACCTCATGAAATCTAACTAGTACTAATTAGTCGCACGAAACTTAGGAGGCATCCATGCTATATGTATACACATACATACATGACGTTAAAAATGGCATGTGTGATATCATCTAGTCTTAGGTGGACTCTCAAACCAGATCGTCTTGGTTCGTACTCTGTTTTCTACCTCATCTGTCACAATGTTGCCTCTCTAAAAAGATCACCACCAATTACTATTATCATTTCATTGGCTACCCAAGTGTGAACTAGTTCAAGTAAGCTGCCTAGATTTATTATTAAAAAAAAAATCTATTTATGCACTTTATGGTATGCATATGCACCATTCTGAATTGTTGGAAATAAGGCATCCGTCCCTAAATCGCAGTTCCAGGTATTTATAATTTATAAGACATATACTACAGTGCAAAATCAGTACTACCTCGTCGGAGAGGTCGAAGATTGGATGCAGAGCGGCACCGGCTGACCAAATTGGGTTGAGTTGGCGATGGATGGGTTGAGGATGGGGTAGAGGTTGAGGCCTTGAGGAGCACCACTGAAGGGTCGATGGTGATGGGAGGAGGAAACCGCCGCTGCTCCGCGCACTCCAGGAGAGGACGCCGAGTCGCCCGTATCCCGGATAGGGTAAGCCACCGCCGAAGACCCAGCGCTGCGCCACCGACGAGGCCGCCGCCTGGGCTGCAGAGGCAGAGGTCGGAGGTTGCAGGGCGAGGGGTAGAGGGCAAGCTAGGCTCGAGCGGCGGAGGGGACCGCGAGCTGGGATCGAGCAGCTGAGGAGGCGGCGAGCTCGGTGAAACCTACGTCTCCTCTATGTCCCCACGATCTGGATTGGAACGGAAAGGGAACCGCAGGCGACGGAGAGGGGTTGGGCGTGGCGCGTCCCGCGTGGGGGATCCGTCGCTAGCAGGGGAGCGGGGCCGGGGCGCCAGCGGTGTGGTTAGCTTCGGTCCGGTCAACTGTGTTTGGTTCATGTATTTGGACTCGGTTACTTGAATATTAATCAGTACCCGGGGTACAATATAGAATAACTATATATATATATATATATATATATATATATATATCCCTATATATATATATAGGGATACTATATATAGAACAGCGCTATTTGTCCCAGTGCCCCCCACGAATAGTTATTCGGTACCCAAACCCATCTGACAGCCCACCAACCTCAAAACTGCACCTCTCGACATTTTTTTTTTTTTGCGCGTGGCTGAGATGGTCCTGGCCGATTTTCCTTGCCCCAGACAAGCTAGTTTTTTTTTTTTCCGGGCAGTTTTTTAGCTATTTTTTCTCTACGTGCAGCTTTTTTTACATCAGTGATTTCATTTTTTCATGTAGTTTTTCTTTTTACGTTAGTTATTTCATTTTTTCGTGCAGCTTTTTTAACATCAGTGAATTGAGGAAATAATCCTTTGTGGAGCTTGCCATGTGTTAGTTAAGATTTTCTTTTATTATTCTTCGTTTTTCTTGTGCAGTTTTTTTATGTCCGCTATTGGGTACCAAGGATTAGAAAATGAGTAAACCTTTTATAGTTGCAGCAAATCGTGCGTCCCAAAAAATTGATATTGAAAAGCGACTGCCCAATTGATTGGCATAAATTTCTATTAATTAAATCGATGGGCGACATTGTGTTACATGAGCGTAGTATAAGAAGGCTAAAAATCTAGAATCATTTGCCAATGGCCAAAATTGGCCACATGGATCCTAAAGCTAGTAACATGTGGCGCCCTCTCCAATCCACATAGATGGGGGACACTGATGTTTGAATGGAACCTCTTTTTTCCCTGGAGCAAGTACCAGTTCAAAAGAAGCCTCTCCTGCCACCAAAGTTGCAACAAGAAATGTGTAAAAAATCTCACGTAAAATTTAGAAATTGAGTGTGAACAGAAGGTGGAAAGAGTATCTAAATCTTAGTTTTGAACATAGATCTTTCAAACTAAATTGGTGGATCAGCAAATGATCTGGTCATTTCTAGTCTAGAAAATAAAAGGCAGAGAAAGAGAGTACTGGTGTAACTGTAAAGTTAGTAATATATATGCTGAGTGTGACACTATGACCAGAAGCCAGAAGCACTAAATCTCAGTTTTGAATGCCTAAGGGTAACAAAGCTGTAGCTGCAAATAATCTACATGATTTCAGCACTTCCTCCTATAAAGTGATTGCGAAAACCATCCTGCTGAATCTCAGTCAAACACAAAACAGTTGATTTTTCACATATTGCCCTCCATAAATAATGACACATACTAAAACGTAGACGGCTTGATAGCTGAACTGCCAGAGCAGGAAGCGGCAGGAAGGAGAGCACCAGACTACCAGCACATTCATGTGAGGATGGAAGGAATGTCTAAATTGTTGCATTCTTCTTGTAGGAAACATGGGAGATGAAATATTTTACAGGATACAACTCAAAACCAAAGATCCTACCTTTAAATCATAGTTACTGAAAATTGAACCACGAAAATATAAGTAGTGTCATGTTGTTGTGGTCAGCAAATAAGTAGACTAACTATTAAATGCAATGCTATTTCTTGCTACTAATTAGGTAGCTTACCCAGACCTCTTGAGGATTCCTGATGCAGAGCAAATACACTGCAGAGTAGTAGGGCCCCTAGACCTAAACAAAACACTGACTCAATCTTTCATAAAATCTGCCTATCTATCTATCTATCTAAAATAAATAAAACAACATCAAGGGATTGGGTCGTGAAATGTTAAATTTTTATACCTGTTCCCGGATTTCTCTTAGTCAAACTATGAGTATGATTGGTTTTTTGATTGAGTACCAAACATTGTTGGTCATTTAGGCAAAAAAATCTCTGAGAATTTAAAACCCCATGCAGATTGATAAACACGCCCTAGGTACCAAACTATATGCTTGTGTCCTGTGGAATTCCTTAACTTAAAACTCTTCATGTAAGCAGTACTAAATTGTCATTTAGATTGCCTAAAGAATTGCAAAGCCTTCAGCTTTTAAAGAATTGCAAAGCCTTCAGCTTTTCTTAAGCAAGCAAATTTACTTTTAGGCTTTTAAGGGTACTGTATTGGAATTACAGAAACCACTATGAGCCTGAACTGAAAGTTGCTGCTAGTAAACTGCAGAAACAACAAGCCTTTTTCCTTCAATCACATGTTCCAAGCATCAAACAATATCTTATCTTACTTAGGAAAAAAATAGTAGCAGCAATAAAATTAACAAGGTAGACACATAATAAGATATACTATCTATCAACAAACAGCGCCTTTAAATATTATTGAATTTGATGTCAAAATGTAGGAAAGCAATGTTCAGAAAATAAAACAACAAACATGGTTCATTGCCCAGAATCCGTATAGGGTTGTAGGCTTGACAGGTTAATACAACATAGATAAAACACTGAATTTTAATGCAACCTACACTGCTAGAATACTGAATACATATATATGCTTGCAAATTGTCTGTATTATGATGAAAAGGTGCAGCACTGCCCATCTAAATATGCATGAGATATTGAAGCTTAGTAAATAAAGCATACAAATAATGGACAAAAACGCGCAACAATTAGGATATGACCTTTAAATTCCAAATCTGCAATCTGAGCTACACATAACTGCAACTCAGTTGGACTGTATCAATCAGAAAACATAGAAGTACACCGCTACCTTGATTTGCAAGCAGATGAAACCAGCAGCTACGTGGCTACCGAACTGTCACGGCTACCACTCACCTAGTGTGATGCTCCACTCTCACACAATCAGACCTGTGTTAGCACAAACACGCAGCTGTGAGTTATGTTTGGTGAAATTCTGGATATACACTTTACATGATAATTTGCATTCATGTCACAATTGAAACTTGTTTACTGAACTAAAAACTTCTAATAAAAACATGCTCAAATTACCAGAAAGATGTTTAGGTTTATGTGGATTGTGAAGGGTGCTGAAAAGACCAAAAACATGCTGAAAGGACTGCGAAGTTCAATTATACAGACTCCAACACAAAATGAATTAAACAACTTATTTGCTTGTAATACATGAAATTTGATACTGATGTGCCTCACTTTTAGAGAACATTCAAATAACTACTTCTAGTTAGTAAATTGTATAGTACAAAAAAACAGACCAAGTTCCTGTAACTACTGCTGAACCCTGGCTGAATCTTTTGCTGACAAAAGTGCAGAGGCCAACAATGTTCAGGATGCAGCGAGCTTATACTGGTGCTGCAAATCTAAATATGTGCATGTTGCTGAATTTGAGCAATGGGCAAGGGAGTACAAAGGGTAGCAGTAGAAATTTAGAATAATTTAGAGTTCATGTACACCACAATTTACCATAAAACATAAAATATAATATCTAATTTGGGCAGCTCAATGCATTTCTAGAGGACCTTAGCAATGTGCTAACATCAGCAATTCTAAAAATCATAGAGCAGATCAGACAATGTGCTCTTCACGGTATTTTTTCATGCAAGCATTCGTGGTGGTGGTTTGGTTGAGCAGTATAGTTTGGAATTCAGTCCCAAATTGTAGCTTAACAATTGCATTGAAAACTAAATGTGTCATGAGATTACTAAGCACAGGTAAAATTTCATACCTGGAACTAGAATAGCCTAATGTTACTACAGCAATGCATGCCAATTAGAGATTAATCACAAGTAACAATAAGATTACAAAAGGCAAGATTTCCAAAGGAAACATAATGAGCAAATAAATCAAAATTATAGTGCACACAAGATATAGTGCAGGAGGATGTAGATGAAGGGTGGAGATGGAGGGTCGCAGGAGGATGTAGATGAAGGATTGGACCTACGGAGGAGCTGGATGGAAGGTGCCGCTGCCGCCGCAGAATACACCACGCCAGATGAACTGCCGACGTGGGTGGGATGTGGAGCGGCGGCGCAGACAGAGTAGGGGTGCCGGAAGGTTGAGTTGACGGTCGGCCACGGCAGGGGTGGATTCAGAGCGGCGCCGGTGGTGGTGAGCAGAGGAGTAGCGCCGTTGGTGGGTGGGCAGAGGAGCATGCCGTGAAGATGAGCGGAGGAGCGGCGTCGGCGGGAGGTGGTACGGAACTGAAAAAAAGATCATGGGGGAAGTGGGATGGTGCTCGGGCCACGGCTTAAAAAAAAACTGAGCCGGACCGGCAAATTAAAAGGAGGGTGTCTCGAAGGCTAGCGAGCTGGAGAGCATTAAAAGAACAAACCTAATGGAAACCAAACTAATTCAATCAACAAACATTGGAGCAGCAAGGGAAAAAAATTATGTGGCACCATCTGAAAGTCATAGCTAATTAATATTGAGGTAGCAAACAACATCTGGCATGCTCATGCAATCTGTTACAGGATATGAAGTAATCCAGCTTTCTATTAGATCATTATTTAAAAGATCCTTGGGAAATTCTGCATTCTCAGCTAGTTGAAATCTTGCTCCAAATCACCATCCAGCTTGATTTGAGTTAGCTGCAGCAGCAAATCTATCAGTACAAATAAAAATAGAGAAAAAAAAGTTTTTAAAATATAATATCCATGACGATAAGCATGCATGATAAAGAACAAGTAAAGTAGCAGAAGCAAAAAATCTTCTGAAACCTGGATAAATCAGGTTGCATGTCTATTAATAAAAAGTAAACTAGCAGAAGGATAACAACATATCTGATTAAGAACAAAGTTGTGGGAAGCAGCAGCAGTGCTGAAGAACAAAAGGTAAAATGTCAATGAAAAATGCATGTGTATCGATGGCAGCTCAATGAAACAACAAGGTTGATTCCAAGGATCGAACCATTAGTGTTGCTAAGATATGCATTGCCATTCAACCATCTGAAAAGTGATAGCTAATTAAAAAATGTATCAAAATTTCGCTGAAAACTAGAAAACTTAGGGCGTGGCGTTGCCGCGCCATCTATGAGAAGGTCAGTGGTGTTTTTACTGTTGTGGATAAATCTAAGTGCAGAGATGCTGAAAAATCATCTTTATGTTAGCCAGCTATCGGATGCTAGAAAAATTCTGGAGATGATGAAAGCATAGATTTTCTGGAAGCAATATTTGAAGATCAGGGTAAAAACGACAGAAATAAGGGATATTCGAGGTCTGCAATTTTGGGCTTGCAAAGTCTTATTCAGAGTATTTAAAGCATAAACTATTCTTGAAATATACATCTAGGTAGATGATCTATTCTTCTAATGCTTGCACAACAGCTATTGCCATCCCTTTGAACTTCAGTCTCTTCCTCATCAAGGGTCAATCCGTGGAAATGGTATGCAGCAGCTGGAAATAGGGGAAACAAAAACAAAATTACACTATTTAAATGTACATGGATCAAAGGATAATTACCTATTGGGCAAAGTTTGTGCTCTGCCCAGGAAATTAATTAAGTGGCTTATCAATTATTATAGATGCAACTTAGAAGCCAAAAGGATTAAAGAAATAGAGTAAGGTCGTGTGTGTGCACCTACGCTTCAAGACATCTCTATTTTACAAACGGGACATGCTTTCCTCCCCATCTAACTGACAAAGGTGGCTTTGGTCTTTTTATTTATCTTTATAATAAATACATATTAAAGGAACATAGGTAAGGACAAAACTTTACTGATTGTGAACTGCTAAGTCCTGTTGTAACTAAACTTGCAATGTCACTCCTACCTAATAGCTAAATTCTAAAAAACGTGTATCCACCTAAATAACATCGGAATAACAAAAATCACACATAAATAATTTTGTTTCTAACTGATTTGATCTCCCAATTTCTGGCGGTACCAAATACCATGCCATGGGTGACCATTAGAGTAACTTGTAAGACTGCTTGATACATTGATGACGAGGTTGATTTTTTATTAGAAAAAAGGGCACATCTTAGCATGATATAAATAATCATATTCAGCCGCTAACAGAAACCTTTCTGTTTTATGCATATTTCAGTGTGAAGCAATGGACCACTTTACTAATAAACTAATAATATAGACAGGGACATGCACATAACTTTTCACTTTAGCGAACTGATGTAGCAATGTCAAATATCTATAGAAAGCATATTTGAACAAATAAAGATGGCATGTACCAAAAGGCAAGAAAAAGTTCATACCTAAGTTTCAGCAGTTTGGCATTTTCAGACACACAGTGAGGCAAGAAAATGTTCATACTTGTGTGTCTAAGTTTGAGCGGTTTGGCATTTTCATAGACACACAGTTGGCACTGCGTTATCGCCAGATTAATGATGCAGCTGTGGAAATCCTGTGAAGAAAATTAATCATCTAGAAATTACCAATATTTAAATCAACAAATAAATATTCTAACTGTGAAATGTGATGGCGTGCTGTTTGCATAGGCAATAGAAAGGGAAAAAAAAAGGAACTCAGCAGATTTATTCTATCCTTGATTTTTTTTTTTCTTGTAGGAGCTTCTTTAAGGCTTTAGTTATTTCCAGGCAATCTAATATGATGGCCTTGGTATATAGTAGTTGAAAAGAATATCAATGTATAGAGGCCTGTACTATAGTCGTATAGGTAATGTACATGTAGCACATGAACCTGCATTAATCGCTGAGAGAGATTGCTGGAATAATTGGAGAGATTGCCGTGAGCGGAGCACAAACCTCTGTGTGACTGCGCGTCTACTGAAAGCACAGAGGAAGATGAAGCCATCGCCACCGCCGCCCCTGCAGCTGTGCTTCTTCTCAAGGGCAGCATATCGCCTCCAGTTGCTGGCTTCGGTCTTGGCATTGGCTTCACGCTTGCCATCTCGTTTCTGTCAGAAGAAGCCTCCTGAGGAGCCTCGCTGCTGTAGTATCGAGGCGGAATGGCAGGGGAAAGGCCTTCCACTGCACGGGCCGGTGGACCGGATTCGCGGCGCACTGCTTTGCCGTTGCGTAGCAACTCCGCCGCGCGGTCCTCTCCTCCTTCTGGCATTTCATCGAACACATGATGGGCGTTGTCCGCACATCTGCTGTGTGCCTTGCCGGGCGGCGGCAGAGCTCGCACGCCCAGGCCGGCGGTGGTGGAGCCCGCATGCGAGAGGCCCGAGGCGGCTCTTGACCGGCGGTGGAGGATCTCGCATGCGCCAGGCAGAGCCCGCCACACCGGGCGCGGGCCGTGGTGTGGGCGCGGGCGCCCTGGCCAGCCTGACGCGGGCGATGGTCCCGCGAACGGGAGGTGCTGGCGGAGGAAGGGAAGGAGGAGACCGAGCGGGGGGAGGCAGGGCACGACGGCGAGCAGAGGGCGGCGAGGGCAAAGGCGGGCGCTTGGCGTGGCGCCGGTAGTGCGGCGGACGGGCGTGGAAATTGGAACCGCAAAAAATCATGGGCAAGTCGTGGGAGCTCACAGCTGCTATGCCGCACGACCTCGTTGGTTTGTTGGGCCAGGCTTATGAGCCTCAGGTCCGAATGGGGGCTGGTCAATAGGATGGGTACTGAATAGTTATTTGGTACCCAAAATACCATATAGGGATACTATATATATATATATATATATATATATCTATGAATTCATAGTTTCGACCATTATAAACTTCTTATATTTTTTATGTCATACCCGCAGCAAACGCACGGGCATCCTACTAGTTCTCATAACACCGCACTTTGGAATTTGTACGTGTCTTTGTACACATATATGTCGGGCAATGCCATTAATTATTTTATTCAAGAGTTTATCATGGGCTTAGTTCATTTGGCAAGCCACATGACAAAGGGCGCTTAGATGGGCTATACATGTATGTATATAATGTTATGATATGCCAAAATATCATCATACAAATACCCCCCCCCCCACCTCCCCTTAAAAAAAAAAAAATACCCCCCACCAAGTTGAGTTCATTCGATGAAAAGAGGATGGTAGGGGCTCCACTTGGTGCAATTAATTTTAATAGCCTAGTTTTATCTCAACGAACCTTCCTTTTAGGTGCGCTGTGTTTTGTTGTTGCAGATAGATACGCGGGAACCAGAGGATAAACTCGAGTTGGCGCGAGATGCGCGGCCATCTCCTGGACAACCGGCTCAACAACTTTGCCGCGCTTTCTGCAGCGAGTTTGTTATCTATGTCGCGTCGGGTGAGACGACTCTGTATCTATATATAAACACAGGTAGTATTGCACGAGTTCACCATTAGTACTGGTGCTATTTTCCCGTGCGTTTCCCGTGCGTTTTGCCCCAGCAGTTAGTCTCGTGAGAGCTTTCGAAGTCAAAGGCAAGTTCAATCTCTCAAGTCAAGCTTAGCCTGCTTCATGTACTACTCTTCGTAACTTCATAGATTATTTTAATTTCATTAGATTAGATAGGATCTGGTCGTTTTCCCAACAACCCGATGATGAGGGCAAAACGAGAAAGGTCATCATCGCATTCCCGTCCACCGCGTTCATGGAACTGGCCGCGGATCACTTCACCACGGCCCTACAATCGTTATATGATCGATCGGGCCATGACCGTGAAGATCATGATCGAAAGGCCATTTCGTCTGGCAACCATCGCTGTAGCCTTAGATCACCCACTCGTCATGATGGTGATCGAAAGGCCGCGTTCACTCTGCTGATGGCTGAAGCAGGGGCTCTTTCACTGGCAGCAAGAATCTCCAATGTTCTTTGTCTGCAGGAAGCAACATTCCTTTCCATCAAATGAAACGATGGTTAACATCCTGAATGGCCGTCTCAGGCAAACTGAACCATCGATATAAGACCTTTCACAGCTGCTTGTAGATATCAAAACCAAAGCAAGGTCCATTGAGTCCTCAAGGTTAACAGGAATGACAATGTAACAGCTCACAACCTTGCTTCTGCCTTCTAGTGCAAGGATCTCCCGTGTATCTCCTCTCAGGTTGTCCTGCTCAAATCCAGCACATGTCTATGTGCCCCTTTAGATTTCTTTTCTTCGAGTCTACTTGGAGGCCTTTCTCCATGACCGATGTAATTTGTTCTTGATCCATAAAAAAAATATCATGTTATTCGGAACATGTAGATGCTGATGCCGTTGTGGCCATCTGAAGTTGTGCGTGCATGCTGCTCCATCCCACTCGCCGAGCGCCGTGTCGCAGCTTCAGTGTCTCTGTCCACTCTACAGTGCTCGGATTGGCGCCGGTTGTATGCATGGTGCCGACTGTAATGGAAAATAAACTGGAGAGACCAACTGGCGGCCAGGACGTTGTTAAACCATTTGGCACCTTGCGTAAAATGGCTGCGCCGGATGCCGCAAAGTAGCATCAGTGGATGGGCTCGACTAGGTTGACTACAGATTAGCAGCTGCAGGCACAAGAATAACAAATGCCACTTTCCCGTTGCCTCAAATTCCTACGCACCACATGTCCAACCCCCCCCCTGCCCCTCCCTCTTTTCCTGTTCTGTCTCACCCTCTTTACTCTATTTGCTCACAGTAACAGTAATATATTAACTAAAAGAAGAGGCGCTATCTTGCCATCTGTGACTTGTTCAGAGAGTATTGCTCTTCTGCCATATTTATATGGCGATTGGTATGGGTTTTATCGATTGCTAGGCAACTAATTATACTTAATCTATAAGACTGTCATAGTTATTTTAACAGCATATGAGATAATTTTGCTAGAAATAAATATGTATGGTCCATTCGGGGATATTAAGTGGTAAAAAATAGGAGGCTACACCCCCTTTCTTCATAAAAAATAGGAGGCTACACTGGCGGAGCCATGCGAGAGCCATAGGTGGCCATGGTCCCACCTTGCCTCCGTAATTTTTGAAGCTCACAAGTCTCCGAGCCCTGCATGTCTCTGAGCTCTACCTATCCCTTGCTCTCCTGTACGTCATTGTATGTTTGTTCCGCTCAGTAGAGATGCGCAACGGGCACAGCCCAGTAGGGCCCGTCGGGCCATGCCACTGCAGTCCTTAGTACCGGGCCGATGACCTAGGCATGGCTAGTCTTGCCACTTTCTATGCCGGCCTGGCCCGGAAAACACAAATTTTAGCAGGCTGTGCTGGCCTGAGGCCCGCATCCATCCATGCCATTGAGCACCCATGCTGAAAAGGGAGGAGGTAAGAGGAGATGGAGCTGCGGCGACACCCAGCGCTGGAGAGGGAGGGAAGAGGAGACAATCACGAGCTGGTGGCACGCCCACATCCGATATCTGCAAGCTGACGGATCTTGGTCACACCACCGCAGGCACCACAGCCGGATCTTGCCAAGTAGAAGGTGCTCGAGGCCAATGGCGACGCATGGAGGAGGCTAGAGCGTAGGGTGCTGGAGCCATCGGCGGCGCAAGGAGGAGGCTGGCATGTCTTTGTTGGGGCTAGCACCTGGCAAGTGGCAGAGGGAGGAAGGAAGGGAAGCTGATGATTCGTCACGATGACGAGAGACGAGGAGGCGAGCTGGGCCCAAACTGCAAACAATATAGCAATAGTGTCGTACTGCTCCCATCGCTCAATTAGCCGGCTTGTAGTCGATTGGTTAGCCTATTTTCTTTGTTTCTGCTGCTACCTCATCGTCTAAGCCTTGTTGATTCTTCATCACCTAGTATGGTAGCTAATTCTATAGTAGCTAATTCTTCCATCACCTAGTATGGTAGCTAATTATGTAGTAGCTAATTGAATAATATTTTGTTGCCAATCAAGATGTTATGTTGCTTTTTACAGAACCTTTTATGCTCGGATATTTTGTTATCAATTGTATTTTATATAGTGTGGCAAAATAATTAAGAACTGAGATTGATTTCTCCCCTACTAGTTTTCGTATGCATTCAGTTGGCAAATTGCCGGCCCCTTCCCCTCCCCTGCGTTTCACTTCAGGCTCCGCAACTGGTCCTAAAAGTATCAAAATTTTCATCTGGCCGATTCTATTGGGTCCAACTATAAGTCCACTTACTCGGGCCGATGGGCCCTGCTCGCCTTATATGGCCCAAACACACACTCCTATCTTCTCTCATATAGTACCGCCGCTCCAACCAAAGGATGAGATGACACTTGAATTGGACCCAAGACAGAGCGACGAAGATGTCAAACAAGCACATGAGGCCAAAATTTTTTTCCTCCCAAGTCATTGTCGCTCAAGCTCGAGGACAAGGCACCACTTGAACCACATTATCATGTAGTTCGAAACCGGCAGATGGTGATGCTGTCATGCTATGGCCATTTGAAGTTATGCGCGCCTGCAAAAACGAGCGGGCTTCTGCCACTCACGGAGCGCCATCGCAGCTGCTGTGGCCAGACTCTATAGTGGCTGGCATGCTTTCCTGCAGTATGGCGCCAACTTTATAACTTGTCACTCCTGGGCTCAGAAATTTGCCTCTCCAAAGGTCGACTGTGATCTAGAGCAGAATCAAGAACATCATATGCTTATTTTTCCCGATGTCTTAAATTCCCCCGCCTCATGCTCTTTTCTTGTTTTCCAGTTCTATGGCTTGCATTGCTCTTATTTGTTAATGCTAACACTAATATAGGAGTATATATATTCAAGGCCATGTGTCGCATGTCTAGAGATAGGAATATTGCTCATGCAAGGTGTGGTGACATATTTATACTGGCATTGGTACTGGTTTTATTGATTGGTAGGCAACTTATTTATGTTTATTCTGTGAGATAGTTAGTTGTGTGGTTCTTGAAAAAAATGTAACGTCCATCGAGAGCCATTAATTAATAAGTGGTAAAAAAAATATGAGGTTCGTCTGGCCTACTCAATTGGGCTCAATTATATCACGTTCTGTGCTCTCCGTCTGTAAGCTTAGTTGCACACATCCTCTTTTGGCTTTGTTTGGCTGCACACAAATACACCTCAATCCATACAGTTTGTGAGGGATTACAGTGCAATTTGAACTAAAATACACCTCAATCCCCTCCAAACCGTATGGATTGAAGTGTATTTAGGTGCAGCCAAACAAGCCCTCAATGGGATTTACTGGCTGCTCAGAATGCTGCTTGGGATCCCTGGCCAATTCCCCAGCAGCCGTAGGTCCCTAATCAGAACAATGTTGATATGGAGATAGATCTCAACAATGAGCCTCCCATTTCTAACCCACAGGAAGTAATCATCAACCCAGCGCATGCTCCTGATATTCAGACTGGTGAATTCCTTGAACTAAAATGATCTGATGGAAGAAGCTAATGCAGAGGTCATGCAGTTGATACGGCAAAATCCAGGTTTTGATCTAAACCTGAATGCCTTACCCGATGGCCCAGAAGCCTAACATGTGGTTATAGTCCCTCCCATTGTCCTCCTGCAAGAGCCTATGATAGAAGAAGAGATCCCATTACTTACACTTGATAGATCCCAACAGTCATGGTTCAGACCCTATTCAGATTGAAAGTTTCTTCAACCGGAACTCTGTAGCACTTTCGTTTGTATTTGGTAAATATTGTCCAATCGTGGACTAACTAGGTTCAAAAGATTCGTCTCGTGATTTGCAATAAAACTGTGTAATTAGTTATTTTTTTACTAACATTTAATACTCCATGCATACGGGTAGAAATTGATGTGATGGAGAGAGAGTGAAAAAACTTGCAACTTGTAGGGTAACTAAACAAGGCCTCAGATAGAAAACAATCCTGAAAATAACTATCTCAATGTGGGGGCTATTGTTTTAAGAGAGGAATGAAAACAATCCTGAAAATAACCCAAGAACAGCAGGCCTTGGATCTTTCTTTTCCTCTCCAACACAGAGGTTGGCTCTCCATGTACAAGCTCAAGTTGACAGCGTTCACTCTGTGCTGATGGCCGAAGTAGGGGGCACTTTCACAGGCAGCAAGAATGTCGAATGTTCTTTGCCTGCAGGAAGCAGCATTCCTTTCTGATAAATGAAACGATGGTTAACACCCTGAATGGCCGTCTCAAGCAAGCTGAACCATGGATCATAAAACCTTTCACAGCTGATTTGAGATATGAAAACCAAAGCAAGGTCCATCGAATCCCCAAGGTCAACAAGAATGATAATGTTTGCACTAGGGGGATGCTGCCACTTGCCAAGCGCCGTCACAGCTGCAGTGTCTGTACACACTCTACAGTGCCCGGATTGGCCACGGTAGCCAGGGCGTTGTTAAACCATTTGGCACCATGCGTAAAATGGCTGCACCGGATGCTGTAAAATAGCTTCACTGGATGGACTGGACAGTGGACACAGTTCTCACTATAGATTTGCAGCCGCAGGCACAAGAATAGCATATGCCTTTTTTCGGGTGCCTCAAATTCGCATGCCACATGTTCCCCGCCCCACTCCCTCTTTTCCCCTTCTGTCTCATCCTCTTAGTCTTATTTGCTCATGGTAACACTAATATATATTCTCTAAAACAAGAGGCGCTATCTAGACGTACTAGCTTGTTCAGAGAGTGTTGCTCATTCAAGTGTGAGGTGCCATATTTATATATATGGCCATTACTATGGCTTTTATCGATTGGTAGGCAACTAATTTATTCTTAATCTATGAGATTGACATAGTTTTTTTTAACAAAGTATGAGATAATTTTACTGGAAAAAATATGTACGGTCTATTAGGGGATATTAAGTGGTAAAAAATAGCAGGCTACACTGGCGGAGCCACATGAGAGCCATAGGTGGCCATGGCTCCCCATTGCCTCCGTAATTTTTGAAGCTCACAAGTCTCTGAGCCTTCTCCCTCACTCCCATATGCCATTGCATGTCAGTGCACTCGTTGAGATGTGCAATGGGCCCATGCTAGGCATGGCCCAGTACGGCCCGTCAGGCCACTAAGCCGTGCCGCCGCAATTCTTAGTGTTTGGCTGATGGCCCAGGCATGCCCTGTTGGGCCACTTTCCATGCCAGGCCGCCCTAGAAAGAACAACTTTTAAGTAGGCCATGCCGGCCGAAGGCCCGCATCCATGCCACTGAGCACCCATGTCGGAGAGGGGCGAGGAAAGAGGAGTCGAAGCTATGGCAGTGCCCATGCTGGAGAGGTAGGGAAGAGGAGACGGTGCGAGCCAGTGGCACGCCCACGTTCGTCGTCCGCAAGCCAACATATCTTGGTCATACCACCGCAATCACCATGGCTGGATCTAGTGAAGTACAGGGCACTTGATGCCAACGCCAACTTGTGGAGGAGGCTGTCGTGTAGAACACTCAAGCCATCGACAGTGCAAGGAGAAGGTTGGCGTGTCTTTGTTGGGGCTAGCACCTGGCAGATGGTGGAGGAAGGAAGGAAGGGAAGCCGACGATGTGTCATGAGGATGTGAGAGAAGGAGGTGAGAAGCACCCTAGCCTCATGACTCGTGAGCTGCAAAGGGAGGAAGGGAAGCTGCGATGTGTTGCAGTCTATTGCCCAAGTTTGGGGTACAAATATGGTACGGTTAGGGGTGTATGTTGGCCTATTGGGCTATAGCATAGATGTGGCCTATTAAGCTGATATCGGGCCTAGTACCGGCCCGAGGCTATTACACAAGCCATACTATGTTGTCCAACGTGCCTGGGGAGCGACCCACACATTGTCCTATACATGGGGCCATGGCCATGGCCCTGTTGCTCATCAGGCTATGCCATGCTTGTGCAGGGCATACATGTTATGCTTTGGGCTAGGTCGTCGTGCCTCAAGCTGCATGTACATATATAGCACTAACCACTGGGCCTAAGCTGGTCATGGCCCCCCACACCACAAACAACACGGCAATAGTGCGGTAGTGCTCCTATGGCTCAGTTAGCCTGTAGTCGATCCATTAGCCTATTGTCTTTGTTTCTGCTGCTCTGCATCATCTGAGCCTTGTTGATTCTTCCATCTACCTAGTATGCGTACTATAGAAGTAGCTAATTGAATAATATTTTGTTGTCAATTATGATGTTCGCTCTGTTTGCTTCTTTTATCAGTCGGGCTTATCAGTTATTTAAATAGTATTTTTCTCACCAAACCAAATTTACTTGTCTTATTAGTCGGCTTATATCATCAGCAGAGAACACCCGGTTATGTTGCTTTTTACTGAACCTTTATGCAATAATATTTTATTATCAATTGTATTATACATACCGTTATCAATTGTCTTATCAACCTACTTATATCACCAGCAGAACACCCCTCTTTCTCTTCCCTATATTTCACTTGAGGCTTCGCCACTGGTGCTGAATGTATCAACATTTCCATCCATAAACCCAGTAGTTCATACCCACCTTGCCTTCTATAGCCCACAAGCACCCAGTCCATTCTTCTCTCGTATAGCACCACCGCTCCAACCAAAGCTGCATGCCTGCTAGGATGCTCTCTTGGGCGTGGGGCAGGAACCTACATGCTTGCTATGTTTTTCTCTCTCCTTATCCCAGCTAGATGTAGCAGGTCAATAGTAGCATCAGGCGGGCAGCAGGAGCGTGTGGCTGTGGGTCTATCGCTGCTGTTCAGTTGGTCACAATAATTTCCTCTCACGAGCAGTCAAATTCAGCAGGAGCCGTCGCTGCTGTTCTTGATGGCAGTGAGCTGTGATAATTTCCTCTCATGAGCAGTCAAATCGGCACCAGCGGAAGAGGAATGGTGAAAGAGCACACACGGACGCTACGCTGAAAAGCCAGACTCCGGGGCGGGCAGCAGCAAAAGCAGGACGTCCGGACACGCTAGTGGCACTGGACGTCCGGGCGCTAGATGTACTGTTTTTCTGTCAACCTAGTATGGTGACTATAGAAGTAGCTAATTGAGTAATATTTTGTTGTCAATCAACATGTTATGTTGTTTTTAGAGAACCTTTTATGTCTGATATTTTGTTATCTATTGTATTTTTATATACTATGACAGAATAATTATAAGTACTGAGATTATTTCGTTCCCTGCACATGTACATATGCATTCAATTGACAAATTGCTTTCCCTCTATATTTCACTTTAGGCCTCGCCACGGATGCTGGAAGTATCAAACATTTCCATCTGGTCCATTCTATTGGGCCCAACTATAAGCCCACTAGTTCATACCTTGCCTGCCTTCTATATAGCCCACAAGCACCCACTCCTGTCTTCTCTCGCATAGCACCGCCGCTCCAACCAAAGAATGAGACGCCACTTGAATTGGATCAGAGGCTGCGCATTGAAGACGGCAAATGAGCACATGAGGGTGACAGTTTTCCCCTCCCACATCACCATGCCTCAAGCTCAACGACCAGGCACCACTAGAACAACATTATCATGTTGTTCGAAACATGCAGATGGTGATGTTGTGGCCATTTAAAGTTGTGCGTGCATGCCTGGAAGAACTCACGGGCTTCTGCCACTCACCGAGCGCCGTCTCAGCCACAGTGGCCACACTGTGTAGTGGCTGGTTTGGCCGCCGGCTGTATGGCGCCAACTTCATAACTTGTCACCCCTTGTCTCAGAAATTTGCCTCTTTGAAGGCTGACTGTGATCCGAAGCATACTCAAGATCCGCATATGCCTATTTCCGGGTGTCTCAAATTCCCACGTCTCATGCTCTTTTTTCTTGTTTTCCAGTTCTGTGGCTTGCTCTAATTTGTTTATGCTAACACTAATATAGGAGTATATATTCACTAAAAGGAGAGGTGCTATCAAAGCTGCGTGTCGATTGTCTAGAGATAGGAATATTTGCTGATCATGCAAGTGTGTGGTGACATATTTATACTGGCATTGGTATGTGTTTTATTGATTGGTAGGAAACTTATTTATGTTTACTAGGAAAGGTGTCCGTGCGTTGCTACGGTAAAAAATCATTAAAACTTATAAGTTCAGTGAACTAGCTAGCTGTACAATTATATTTGCACAAAAATGGTTTTTTAACACAAGTTCAATGTATAAGGATTCTTTTTCTGTTGCAACCGCATAGACATGTTTTAATAGTTACTCTGAATTGTGACATCAAACACGTCTGTATGCAAGGGGGCAGGACACAAAGTCGAGGAAGGAAGCAATGTCCCGGGGTGGAGATTGTGTGCAGCAAAAACAGGTGTAAACCGGCCCTCCTGCTATTTACCCTTATATTAGGAATGAAAATTAATTTGTGTTCACAACTCGCAAGGATTCTAGGTAGAAAAGGAGTCCGCATTAGACGACAAAACAATTGCTCTGCTCCGTACTTACCTAGGACTTCGATCCATGGAGGTGGCGGGGAGGCAGAAGGCCGAACCATTGCCAGGCTGCCGGCCACCACGACGCCACATGCCACTATGCCTCTCTGAGCTGTCGTAGCCTGCCGGCAGCTCCCAGCCCAACCACGGTCGGGCCACCGCATCCCACCCCCACCTGAGTGCATCGCGCCACCAGCATACTGCATACGTGGCCACCTCTAGATGGCTACCATCTTCCCTAGCAACGGCAGCCATACGGAGTCCAGCAGCCGTATACATCGATTCAGCTCAGTCTAATGATGCGGAGCTGAGACTCCTCTGCCGAGCCTAGATGTAGCGGAGCGGATTCTGGCTGACGGCGGGGTGGAGCAGGGTCAGCTTGCGGCGGGTCAGATGTCGCGCCCTTCTTCCCCACCCACGGCAGCATCGGCTAGGGTGGACGACACTATGATGTCCAGTTGTGTGGCCGTGCACAGGCATCCGAGATCCCCAAATGGCAGCTCTTCTTCGTTTCTCGAGCTCCGCTGCTCTGCAGGCGAACTGGAGTAATGGCGCCGCTGCGCACGAATGCGCAGGGAGTGGCTGTGCTGAGTAGAGGCCGCACGGAGAGATGAAGTTTTTCCTTTATTGGAGCGCCCTGGTTAGAGATACATGAGGTGAAGCTGGACGCTGAGTGAGTGGGCCGCCAGTGGGCTAGACGGGAGTGAGTGGGCCGAACAGTTCGCTCAGACTGGAATGGGCCAGACAAAAAAATTGAGAGAAATTTTGCCTTTTAAATAACAGGTACAGATATAGATATAGATATAGATATAGATTCTATGAGATGGTTGTGTGGTGTTTGAAAAAAATAGAACTATCATCAAGAGCCATTAATTAAGTGGTAAAAAAATAGGAGTTTGGTCTGGGTTACTCAATTGAGCTCAATTATAAGCTCGGTTCCTCACGTCCTCTGCTCTCCTCCTATATGCTTAGTTGCTCAAGCCCTCCTTAGTTCTTGTTCGTGTTCGGTGGCAAATTAATCTGAGGTGATTATTGGAGAGGATTGAAGTAGATTTTAACTTGTAGAGGATTAAATTTTCCTTAATCCCCTCCAACCCCTTTATTGGTTTGGTGTATAACCGAACAAACCTTCACACCTCAATCCATACAGTTTGGAAGGGATTGAAGTGTATTTTAGTTCAAATTTTACTTCAAGCCCTTCCTAACCATATGGATTAGAGTGTATTTGAGTGCAACCAAAAAAGCCCTCAATCGGATTTACTGGCTGCTGACAATGCTGATCCCTGGCCAGTTCCACACAGCCGTAGAACAATGTTGATATGGATATAGATCTCAACAATGAGCCTCCCATTTCTGACCCACAGGAAGTAAACATCAACCCAGCACGCATGCTCCTGAAATTCAGATTGGTGAATTCCTTGAACTAAATGATCTGATGGAAGAAGCAAATACAGAGGTCATACAGTTGATAGAGCAAAATCCAGGTTTAGAATTAAACCTGAATGCCTTACCCGAAGGCCCAGAAGCCCAAACTGTGGTTGCAGTCCCATTGTCCTCGTGCAAGAGCCGATGATAGAAGAAGAGATCCCATTACACTTGATGGATCCTAACAATCCTGATGAGGAGCATGAAAATGAAGAACAAGTTCAGATAGAAAACGATCATGAAAATAACAATCTCAATGTGGGGCTGTTGTTTTAAGAGAGGAAAACAATCCTGAAAAAAAAAACACAAGAACAGCAGGACTCGGAGCTTTCTTTTTCTCTCCAATACAGAGGTTGGATCTCCATGTACAGGCTCCAGTTGATACACTCTGTGCTGATGGCCAAAGTAGGGGCTCTTTCATCACTGGCAGCAAGAATGTCCAATGTTCTTTGCCTGCAGGAAGTAACATTCCTCTCTGACAATGAAATGATGTTTAACATCCTGAATCGCGATCTCAAGCAAGCTGAACCATGGTGGTCCATGGTGGTCTCAAGCAAGCTGAACGGTGGTTAACATCCTGATTTTAGATAGCAAAAACCAAAGCAAGGTCCATCATGTCCTCAAGGTTAACAGGAATGAAACCTTGCTTCTAGTGCAAGGACCTCCCCTGTATCTAATCTTAGGTTCTCTTGCCCAAACCCAGCATATGTGCCTATGTGCCCCTTTAGAATTCTTTTCTTCCAATCTTGTTGGAAGCCTTTGTCCATGATCCATGTAATTTTTGGAACATGTAGATGCTGATGCTGTGGCCATTTGAAATTATCAGTGCATGGAAAACCTCCCTGTGTAACAAATTGTCAGTGCATGGAAAAAACATTATCATTTGCTCTCAGTCGCCAAGCGCCGTCGCAGCTGCAGTGTCTGTCTGAAGAGGACTAACGGCGGCCAGGACGTTGCTAAACCATTGGCACCATACGGATGTACACACGGTTCACTCCAGAGATGCAGCCGCACGACGAAGGATGGCATATGCCTCTTTGCTGATGTCTCTAATTCCCACAACACATGTATTTTTTTTCTTTTGCTGTATGTCTCATCTGCGTATTTGTTGATGCTAAACACTAATACTACTATTCACTAAAGGGAGGGGCCCCATCGAGGCTATGTGTGCCTTGTTCAGAGATAATATGTTACTCATGCAAGCGCCTTGAACCATATATATTTATACTACCATTGCATTGGTACGGGTTTCATTGATGGGTAGGCAGCTAATTTATGCTTATTCTCTGAGGTATGAAAGTGTTGCTGGGAAAAATTATGGACAGTCCATCAAGGGATATTAATAAAGAGGCCTTAGTACTTAGTGCTATTGGGCCCAACTATAAGCCCACTCGCTCATACCCCTTGCTTGCTTGAGTTCTATATTTTACTGGTGGCAATGCATGTGCCGCATGCACATGTGTTTAGCTAGGACAGCTGACATCTTATTAAATTATTGAAATTATTATTATATTAGTTTCATAATTATCATTTCTAGCATTGAATTCATGGCTAGACATCGACAGATCCAAATTCTAAGACTATAGATAATATATTTCTTATCACATATATATAGGTCTATTTGAACTGGTAATACGATATGAACACAAAAAAACCAAAAATTTCAATGGACATCATTAAATTATAATATAATATGGATAAAAAACATTAAATAAATATTATATATAAATAATTAAAAAACATCTAGAGTGACAGAAAGATTGAATTCATTGGGGGCATACATTACTTAATTTATATGTTGAAACATTTGCATTAGTAGGAGATTTGTACTTAAATGATGATATAGTCACAGTCATGCTATTAAGTCTTAATTGGAACCAATTGGAAGCATGCTTTCCGGTTACCATATTGTTTCAGATAAAAAAAGGAATAACTTTTTAATTGCACGAAGCATTTGCTTCATCTCAAGAAAATTTATGCTTCGGTGTTTGATATGAAAAGAGATACTTGTGAAGAACCACATTGGATTATTAATCATTTGCTATCCACCACTTCAATGTTGCTCTACATGACAGTCTAAATTTTGCTTTGGCACCTCATTGGATTAACAATCCATTCGTACCTCATCGAGATGACATGGCATTTCAGTGTAACTTGTGTGCATTTGATGTGTAGAGTTATTTAATTTAGAGACCTATCCACATTATACATCTTTATCTCAATAATAGCAGTCTAGTAGAAAGCCAACTCTATAACTCTATACACAAAAAAAAAAAAAAAAGCCAACTTCTAAGGTTCAGCTTATCTATACCTTATATGTCTCTATCGAGATGAATTTGTTTGGAAAAACAATTACAACACTTGCCTCCAAGTGCGATAGTATTTAGGAGCCCTCCAACACCTTGAATTATTCTCTTCTGTCTCCTTGAAGTATGGCAACCAACTGTAAATGTAAGAAACTCTTCACAGAATGCAAGATCACCTTCCAAAAGAAGCAATGGATCACCAGAAGTGCCTTCAGAGCAATCTACATAATGCAAGAAGAACCCATTCTACATTATTGGCTAAAAAGGGATTAGAACACTCTGAATATGAATTACGAACTTTAAATAATTTTGATAGAGTTGCTGCCAGGATAGCTGCAAGGAAACCAAAAAACTTAGCATAGCACATTTGGTGTCATGTTATCTTAACTGAACTCCACATACAGTTCGGGCAAGACCAAAAGGTAAGCATTCAAATATACCTATTTAATCCAATGACATCACTGTACATATTTTACTTTCAAGTTTTTTTTTTTTATCAGAGCCCTGAGTGACAAGAGCTGCTGGCAAAATATGAATTGATAGCATCTGTACTTGATGGAAAAACATATCAAAATCGCTAAAGTGAACAAATTATTTAAGTAAACACAAAACAAAACTCTACTGTATTCATGTCTCGATATGTTAGGGATATCACTGATCAGCCAGTAGGGTGAAACTATAATATGCGAGGCAAGAGGAAACTATAAACGTCTAGAATATTTAACACTACTATACTATGCTATGGATGTCAATCACCAGCAACCCTTCTATCTGAAATTTGAGAGTACTCAGCCAAAAACGCCAAAATTCGATGGGAGACAGTGTTAGATCAAAGCGAAGATGCATTTGGTAGGGATAAATGATCGAATCTGTTAACTGCTAACTGGATCCATGAAATTTGCACAGAACCCACGCCAAACAGCAGGCCGGCTCAACGACGAAAAAACAAACAAATCCATCTCCATCGCAAGATTATTTGAGCAATAGAAGAGGATTTTGGTTGCATACCTTCTGTCATAGAGAGCGAGGGTAAGAAGCACGTTGACCTGTCCCTTCGCCGTCGCACACAATTGATCTTCCCTTCGTCAAGGAACCTTGCTGCAGTTCCTACACAGACTCAGACTCCAGCATGGCAGCATGCAAACCTCCCTTCCCAAGACGGACAGATCTCCTCACTTCTGTTGCCAAGATCTGAGAAGTTGAGGCGTCGTCGAACCCTGATGCTACACAAGAACATCGTTGACCGATTAATTAAAAATAAAATTAGATTAGAATCGAAGCGTAGTCAGCCGGCAGCCCGGCACTGACCCCAATATGGCAGAACTGGCTGGAGGGGAGCGGCGACGATGCCCGGAAAAATTTATCGGCTAGAGAAATTCCAATAAATCTGATAATCCTGTTTATCACTAGGGTCCGGTAAAAATTTTTTATCACCGAAATGTCAATTTTCACTAGTCTACCTACGTGCTACCTACGTGAAAATATGATATTCTCTTATATCAATACTATTATGTGCTAGTTATTGATGTTAAATGCTCTAGAGACAACTTTCACAATTTTTTAGGTATTTATTATTTTATTTTTGATCGAGAAATTTTCCGATAAATCCGATAAACCCGTTTATCGGACGATGGCGAGGCCGCCCCACACCGAGGTAGAGATAGGAGCAAGGCGCGACTGCGACGGCCGACGGCACTGTAGAGACGAAGAATGAACGCGCGCAAGGCGACTGTTGACGGTCGTTAACGTCAACTTTTACTAGGACTTTATACCCGAAGGAAAACATAAAAACACACTAGTCTAGGGTTTTATCTATCTGACAATTTCCACGAGTTTTGCATATTCTGTATTTTCCAGAGTGATTTTCAGAAAAGCTGAAAAAGAGGGATTCTAGTGCAAAATAACCACGAAACTTATCCGCCACGGGAGATCACACGGGAAGACTCAGGAACCATCTAGAAGACACCCGAAGAGACGGGAGGGCGAGCCACCACCGGGTGGGGCCGGTCGGCCCCACACCACAGGGGCGGCGGCGCCCCCCTAGGGTTTCTGCCCTCCTCCTTCCAGAAGCTTCCTCCACCGCCTCCAAGGATGCATCTCAGCCCTACGTTACGTCGGTTTGATCATGTGGCGCACGCGCATCCCATCGGACTATAAATATATGAGTAGACCCCCCTGGAGAGAGCCAATTCATTATTCATCAAGGCCTCAAGCCATCAAGCATCAAGAAGCCTTCAAGTTCATCAAGAGCCTTCTAGTTCATAGGATTAGCTAGTTAGATTAGAAGTAGAGGAGATCTAGTTCTTCATCGGGATCTGGAGCCTCTGGCGTCTGTCTGGAGCGTGAGAGTTCGGTAATAGATCTAGTTCTTAATTACTTTATTGTATTCATTATTCAGATTAGGGAGACTTTACTCTTAATAGATTTATATGTTCTTAATTGCAATAGTCATTGTCTACTTTGATTATATGTCTAGTTTAGTTACTTCGATCTTATTGAATTCATGTAATTACTCGTATAGCGTTTATCCACTTGTACAATGGGTAGATGATAGACGATATGTAGACGTGATGTCTAGATGTCTTGTTTATCTGCGAGTGCACCCTGACAAGCCAGGACGTGTGGTAGTCTTCATAGGTGACAACTACGTTAGTTCCTCTGTAGTCCACCCCCGTATGTAGGACTAGCATGGGCACAGTCGCGAAGGAGGTGATCTAGGTCTTAATACCCTCATTAGTTGGTGCCTCTTTACATATAATAATGATTTAGGGTTGACTTAGCGATGATTACTAGATGTAGTTGCACTAATTAGAGTTATTCATTGATGTAGTTATAGACCTACCTCCCTAGTTTATCTAATGGCTAGCTATGATTATGACTAGTAAGATGCTCTGATGATTATCCTTAATTATGATACTTGATGATTATGCTATCACCCATATTTATCCATATTTATCTTGTGACCTCTGCCTGTTATGAGTAGAGTATATGATATAGGTAATATCGTTTATTCATTCTATAGAGTTTCTTATCAATATAATAGATGATAGTTTATTACATAGCTTTTCCAGTGGTATAATTATAAATCGACAACCTGGATGACTCCCCTAGGTAAAATGCTACAACGGTATAATTATCTGTCCGCTTGCAGAACCCATTAATTTACATTCATAATATATTTATATCTTTTATATCTGTCTAGTCACATTAGTACATGTAAATCTATGATAATTTCCTAGTAATATAATTAGGGATGACAACCTACTTCATATTTAGGAATGTTAGTAATTAAAGAGTGGCTAGTTGCTAATGACAAGTTAATTATATACCGACCATTTCTGGTGTCATTGCTAGGGGTAGGGTTTATCTCTGCTTTTTAGTGATGATGTTAGAAATGCCAATAAGTATTTTTGGCGCCGTTGCTGGGGAAGGCACAATAAACTTAGGATATATTGATAGCATATATACACATGGATAAAGTCATATTACCAATCGATCTCTAACTCAATCGGGTACACCCTTATTTGTTAGTATTTTCTTATCTTATATAGGGTGATGAATGAATGGTTTTTCTCTTCCAAATAACTTCACTTACAATCCAGAGAAACTCCTTAGGAAGAGAAGGTTTGTAGAAGCAAGGGACAAATTCGAATCACCATCAAGAACACCCTTTGCTGCTCAAGCTAGCTCTACGGAGGGGCCAGCTCCAACACTGGAAGAAGAATTTGAAGAAGAAGTAGAAGAACAAGCAGAAGAGTATTTAGGTGAAAACCTAGCTCCTGTGTTTGAAGACATGGCTGAGAAGTCACTGCGAGAGTTCTCTACCCCAACAACAACAAACATCCGGATTGGACCAGCAAATCAACACCGGGAGAATGGATTCGAGCTCAAGCCTGCTCTCATCACCATGGTTCAAGCCAGCCAATTCTATGGAAAAGGATATGAAGCTGCAAGTGCACATTTATAATACTTTCTAGAGATCTGCAGCACCTTCACAATCAGAGGAGTATCAAAAGATGCTATCTTACTCCGTGTTTTCCCGTTCTCATTATTGGGGAAAGCCAAGCAGTGGTTCTACATCAATAAAGATAAACACACTACATGGGACCTATGCTCAACCGGCTTTCCCGGCAAAATTCTTTTCTACAGCCAAGACCAATGCTCAAGGGGGAAGATTTCAAGTTTCCAACAACAACATGATGAATCATTCAATCAAGCATGGGAAAGATTCTAGAATTACATTGAAGACTGTCCTCATCATGGGATAGAGGAGTGGTCATTAATGCGTAACTTTCTATCACGGGCTCATCTCTAGCACCTGTGAGTCTATTGATGCTGCAGCTGGGGGAGCTTTCCTGTCACTAAAGCTCTCTGATGCTAAAGCACTTCTTGAGAAGATGGCCTCAAATTCAATATGCAATGAAGAATGTAGTCAGCCTCGCAAGAAAGGAGGAGGAATCCATCATCTCAAGGAAGCTGACATGGTCACTGCCAAGCTAGACCTCATCATGAAGAAGCTCGACATAGAGAAGAAGGAAGTCATGCACGTCAATGATTCTCATATGACATGGGAAGAATGTGGAGACTATGGGCACTCAAATCGTCCTGCCCAACACCGCAAGAAGATGTGAACTTCATCAACAACAACACCTACTATCGTCCTCAACAAAATCAAGGGTGGAACCAACAACCTCGACAAGGTAATTACTAAGGTAACAACTTTAATAATTATAATCTTCCGCCTTTGAGAGAATTAGATACTAGTCAATCTAAATTGCTAAATCAAATGACTAGGAAACTAGCATCAAATGATAAAACTTTGGCAAACATACACACTAGAATGGATACTTTTGCTTCTGCCATAAAGAAACAATATAGTTTTAATAAAATATTAGAATCACAATTAGCTCAGTTAGCTGCTGTTGTTCCTCTATTAGAGAAAGGCAAGATTTCAGGCCAACCAGAAGATTTAGAGACTGTTAACCTTGTTGATATTCACAATGCAATCCAATATCATATTGAGCATGCAGATGTACAGTGGATTGACCACTCTCTACCAGAGAAGATGGGAGACCCTGAAAGACCTGTCATTCCTATCTCTATAGGATGCCACAGCATTCCAGAGGCTATCTGCGACTTCGGCGCGAGTGTCAACATCATGCCCAAGGTAATTTATGAGAAAATATTAAATGATCCCCTGTTGTACACAAATATGCGTTTGCAGCTTGTAGATCAATCCATTTGCTACCCTGAAGGATGCATCTCAGCCCTACGTTACGTCGGTTTGATCCTGCGGCGCACGCGCATCCCACCGGAATATAAATATGTGGGTAGACCCCCCTGGAGAGAGCCAATTCATTATTCATCAAGGCCTCAAGCCATCAAGTATCAAGAAGCCTTCAAGTTCATCAAGAGCCTTCTAGTTCATAGGATTAGCTAGCTAGATTAGAAGTAGAGGAGATCTAGTTCTTCATCGGGATCTGGAGCCCCTGACGTCTGTCTGGAGCGCGAGAGTTCGGTAATAGATCTAGTTCTTAATTACTTTATTGTATTCATTATTCAGATTAGGGAGACTTTACTCTTAATAGATTTATATGTTCTTAATTGCAATAGTCATTGTCTACTTTGATTATATGTCTAGTTTAGTTACTTCGATCTTATTGAATTCATGTAATTGCTCGTATAGTGTTTATCTACTTGTACAATGGGTAGATGATAGACGATATGTAGACGTGGTGTCTAGATGTCTTGTTTATCTGCGAGTGCACCCTGACATGCCGAGACGTGTGGTAGTCTGCGTAGGTGACAACTATGTTAGTTCCTCCGTAGTCCACCCCGTATGTAGGACTAGCATGGGCACGGTCACGAAGGAGGTGACCTAGGTCTTAATACCCTCATTAGTTGATGCCTCTTTACATGCAATACTGATTTAGGGTTGACTTAGCGATGATTACTAGATGTAGTTGCACTAATTAGAGTTATTCATTGATGTAGTTATAGACCTACCTCCCTAGTTTATCTAATGGCTAGCTATGATTATGACTAGTAAGATGCTCTGATGATTATCCTTAATTATGATACTTGATGATTATGCCATCACCCGTATTTATCCATATTTATCTTGTGACCTCTGCCTGTTATGAGTAGAGTATATGACATAGGTAATATCGTTTATTCATTCTATATAGTTTCTTATCAATATAATAGATGATAGTTTATTACATAGCTTATAAATCGACAACCTGGATGACTCCCCTAGGTAAAATGCTACAACGGTATAATTATCTGTTCGCTTGCAGAACCCATTAATTTACATTCATAATATATTTATATCTTTTATATCTGCCTAGACACATTAGTACATGTAAATCTTTGATAATTTCCTAGCAATATAATTAGGGATGATAACCTACTTCATGTTTAGGAATGTTAGTAATTAAAGAGTGGCTAGTTGCTAATGACAAGTTAATTATATACCGACCATTTCTGGTGTCGTTGCTAGGGGTAGGGTTTATCTCTGCTTTTTAGTGATGACGTTAGAAATGCCAACAGCGACCTTGCAGCCACAACAAACCGGCAGGGCGAGGGCGCGGCGGCGGCGGCGGCAGCGCCCGTGCAGGAATCCAGCGATCTCACGGGATACGGAAACAAAGGTCGGCGAGTGGGAGAAAGGCCGGTCAGCAGTGGGTTCCCATGCGACGAAAGATAGGGCAAGGCAACCGATGACATGGACTCCCGGACGAAGAGAAGTTGTCGAGGGAAGGGAAGCACAGCGAGGAAGCGCTGTTGGCTGTGGCGAGGCGGAGTCGTGGACGCGGGTACGTGGGCGGGTAGGAAAATCTTATGGTGAAAAAACTCCGGCCGGAGACGCTTGCCTCGTGAGGGAAAACATGTGTTTCAAATGTCAGGAAACATTGTGAGCCCACAATTAACCAAATCTACATCTAATCAGATGCGTTAGATGAAGAAAATCTGAGGGTAGAGATATTAGGTGGGTATATCGGATGTTTTTATGTGACGAAGTAAGCACCCCACTCCATGCTTCTCTCATATAGCATCGCTGCTCGCCCCAACCAAAGGATGAAAAGCCACTTGAATTGGACCAGAGGCAGCGAGGAAGATGGCAAACGTACACATGAGGTGGACAATTTTTCCCTCGTACATCACCGTGCCTCAAGCTCGACTGTTCCAGGGCGAGGCATTCCCTAGAACTGGAGGGTGTCAACTGGTAGTCATGCTGGTTGGCTGTGGACACGCAACACTATTGCGCCGACACACGGGGACGGGGGGGACAGGGGGGGGGGTTATGGCATGCAATGTTGTCTACTTCTTTGGAAAATTATGTTGCTAATTGATACTGAATGATTGAGTTGGTCTCTTCTGTCATTTTGTGCCTAATGTGTTTTTCTGGTGTGACAGATCATTCCTGATTTTACTCATTTTATTTGGTAGTATGCATTTATAAAAAAAATAATCTGACATCCTCAACATGCTCTAATGCTTGTATCTGTCATTTTCTTGGTTTTGGGTGAATTGGTCTGGAACTATACTTTGCATGGAGAGGCTGAGCTAAAATTTGAGCCTATGCTTGTTTCAGCCAGAGTTCAATTATGCAGCTTGTTATCTTATTAGTGCTTGCAATTCTTATCTTACTCTTTTTTTATCAGTTTTGTTATATAGAAACCTATGCTTGTTTCAGCTGTCTGCACCTTTCATGCATGGTAGGTTCTTTGTCATTAAGGACAGGGTAGTACAGGTAGGGCACTAACCCTTGGAGGTTGGAGAGGGCACTAACCCTTGGAGGTTGGAGAAGCAATATTCAAGCTGATTTTGTTATATTTTTGTTGTATTTCCTACTTGTACTCAAATCCTAACAGCTGGTTATATAAGTCCATAATCAATGTGTCATCCTGTTGGCCACAGAATAAGGAAATAATCCTCTTCTGCACCGTAAAGATCCTCATCAGATATTGTGCATTTTGTTCGCATATGCGGTATTGTTACATCAATGTTGCAAGAAAGGTCACTTTATATTACATAAAAAAATGGGCCAGTGTAGTTCTTATTATGATCGTTTGTGATTCTCAACATAATCAAGTGTTACCAGCTGTCTGCATTGTTTGTGATTCCTTCTGCTCTGTTCTTATTGACACTGGGACCAAACATTATCATGTTCAGAATATGTAGATGCTGATGCTGTGACCATTTGAAGTTGTGCGTGCTGGGAACTGACGGGCTTCTACGGTTCTGCCAATTTGCCGAGCGCCGTCACAGCCACAGTGACCACACTCTGTAGTGGCTGTTTTGGCCATCGGCTGAATGGCGCCGACTGGATAATATCCGACTCCTGGTCATGGAAATTTGCCTATCTTAAGGCCGACTGTGATCTGGAGCAGGAACAAGTAAAGCATATGCCTATTTCCCAGTGTCTCAAATTCCCACGCTTCCTGCTCTTTTTTCTTGTTTTCCACTTCTGTCACAGTGTCGCTTGCTCTAGTTAGTTTAAAACACTAAATATATTCACTAGAAGTAGAGGCGCTATCAAGGCCGTGTGTCGTTTGTCCACAGATGGTAGGAGTATCGCTCAGTTTGTGGCGCCATATTTATACTGGCATTGGTATGGGTTTTATTGATTGGTAGGTAACTTATTTGTGTTTATTCTGTCAGATACTTTCATGCTGTTTGGAGTAAAATATAGAACGTCCATCAACAGCCATTAATTTGTAAAAAAAAACAAAAATAGGAGGTCCGTCTGACATATTAAATTGGGCTCACTTATAAGCTCAGTAGCTCACGCCCTCCTCAATGGGATTTACTGGCTGTTCAGAATGTTGTGTGGGATCCCTGGCCAGTCCCTCAGATAGAGCCACAGGTCCCTAATCAGAACAATGTTTATATGGAGATAGATCTCAACAATGAGCCTTCCATTTCTAACCCACAGGAAGTAATCATCAACCCAGCGCATGCTCCTGAAATTTAGACTGGTGAATTCCTTGAACTAAATGATCTGATTGAAAAAGCAAAGAGGTCATACAGTTGATAGGGCAAAAATCCAGGTTTTGAATTAAACCTGAATGCCTTACCCGAAGGCCTAGAAGCTCAAATTGTGGTTGCAGTCCCTCCCATTGTCGCCCTGAAAGAGCCTATGATAGAAGAAGAGATCCTATTACACTTGATAGAACCCAACAATCCTGTTTCAGATAGAATACAATCCTGAAACAAACCTAAGAACAACAGGACTTGGAGCATTCTTTCTCTCCAACAGAGGATGGCTCTCCATGTACAGGATCAAGAGCTGATAACGTCACTCTGTGCTGACTGCCGAAGTAAGGGCACTCTTTCACTAGCAGCAAGAATGTCCAAATGTTCTTTGCCTGCAGGAAGCAACATTCCTTTCTGACAATGAAACGATGGTTCACATCCTGAATGGGCGCAAGCAAGCTGAACCATGGATCCTAAAACCTTTCGTTGCTGGTTTTAGCTAGATATCAAAAGTAAAGCAGAGTCCATCAAGTCCCCAAGGTTAACAGGAATGAAGCCTTGCTTCCGGTGCAAGAACTCTCACCTGTATCTCCTGTTAGGTTCTCCTGCTCAAACCCCACACATGTGCCTATGTGCTCCTTTAGACTTCTTTTCTTCCAGTCTTCTTGGAGGCCTTTCTCCATACTTCATGTAATTTATTCTTAGGAAAAAGTCTACATCACCCCCTGAACTATAATGGATGGAATATTTAACTCCCTCAATTATAAAACTAGATATATTCTACCCCTTGTACTTTTCAAACTAGTTAAATTACCCCCCAAGAGGGGGTTTTGAAAGGTGGTTTTGCTACAGTAGCATGGTTCTGTCTTTTTATTTTTTATTTATTTTGGCTAAATATTTAAAAACATAGTAAATCACAGAAAAATCATAAAATAGATAATCCAATTTTGTTGAACTCTACATGAGTAGATCTACACAGTGAGCATATAATATGTTATTTTTTGATATAAATTTTTTTGTTGTAACTTTAGATCGATGTTTATCTATAATTAATTAGAATAATTTATAGTCGTAGTTTCTATGGTCCAATTATGGTGAAATGTTTGTGGTAGGATAATTATTATATGCTTGACGTCTAGTAAAAATTTCATACTCATTGAATCATGTATAACTTAGTTATAAATTTATTTATATTTAATACGTATAAACCTAAATAAATTTATAACTAAATTATACATTATTCAATGAGTATGAAATTTTTACTAGAGATCAAGCATATAATAATTAGCCTATCATAATAATTTCATCACAATTGATCACAGAAACTGCAGCTATGTATTATTCTAATTAATTATAGAAAATCATAGATCTAAAGTTACAGCAAAAAATTTGTACTAAAAAATAATATATTATATGCTCATTGTGTATATCTACTCATGTGGAGTCCAACAAAATTAGATTTTCTATTTTATGATTTTTCTATGATTTATTATGTTTTTTCAAAAATTCAGCCAAAATAAAAAAAAAAAGACAAAACCATGCTACTATAGCAAAACCGCAGTTCAAAACCGCTCTAGGGGGTAATTTAACCAGTTTCAAAAGTTCAAGAGGTAGAATACTCGGTTTTGTAGTTGTGGGAGTTAAGTATTCCACTCATCATAGACCAGGGAGTGATATAGACTTTTTCCTTTGTTCTTATCTCTATAAAATCGCTTGTTATCAAAAACAAAAAACATTATCATTTGTTCAGAACATGTAGATGCTGATGGGCCATTTGAAGTTGTGCTTCCTTAGAAAAGCTCCCTGCTTAACAAGTTGCTAATGTCTGCACTCATGGGCTGCTTCTGCAACTCGCCGAGCGCAGTCACACTCGCAGCTGCAGTGTCTGCCCACACTCTGGAGTGGTAGGATTGGCCACCCATTGTATGCCGCCGACTGGAAGACCATTGTCACACCCATGGTGTCTGAAATTAGGCTCTTTTTTTACGGCCGACTGTCAAATCTAAAGAGGCCTACTGGTGGCCAGCGCGTTGCTAAACCATTGGCACGATTAGTAAAATGGCTGTCTTTCCCGAGAGTTGCAGCCGGCTGGATTGATACGGTTCGCTCGAGAGTTGCAGCCGCACGAAGAAGCATGGCATACGCCTCTTTCCCGGTGTCTCAAATTCCCACACCACATGTATTTTTTCTTCTCCTGTTCTGATGCTAACACATACTACTATTC